>JAVSCE010004770.1:0-35611 GCA_032199065.1 Smutsia gigantea
AGTTGACATTTTCCCTTTTTGGCAACTGCCCTGATACAGAAAGAAGTTTCCATCAGTCATGGCTGAATTATGTGGCCTGTTATATGGTTGTTTGGGTCAAACAGGACACCTCATTTAACTGGGGGCCATTTCATGATCCCAGGAATTTACAAAGTTGAAATGAGAGTCACAGAAGCATGAAGCTTCTGGTAGTTGAAGTTTTATTAATGGAAGTATCAGGAGGCCTGTAAACACCTGTAAATGCAACCTGCTCAGGCAACTGCCTGATCTGACACCCAGTTGAGCACCAGCTTAGCTTCTGTGAGATGTACCAGTGTCTTCCTAAAAGTATGTTTATTTGTTTAATCTAGCTTCAGCTGGTGTCTATTACTTGCAACCAAATGAAACTTAAGTAATACATTACATATATATCAGCATATATACATATATATTATATATATGATAATATATTCTTATGCATATAAATTTGTTTTCATATTGAAAACAATGTCTTTTTACGTTTCTCCTTCCTACTAACAAATGTATGACAAGTATTTTTCTCTGAAAATTTGTACTCAAATTAGAATATTTACATTAACCATAATGAAGCAAAATTTCAAAAATATCCACACTAGAAAATCTAATTTTAATATTCAGTTTACTGAAGCAAAACTTTTGACAGAATATGCCCTTAAGTATACATTAGATATCAAAATCTAATGGATTTAAATAAACTCAATTATTATATTTTTGGACAACTATCTTTCGAAAGCTCATTTCTACCCTCAATACACCATGTTAATTTTTGATAATTTAATGGCAGCAGTGAAAATATAATTGTTAAAGGGCAGTGTTGTAATAAAAATCAGCTCAGCATTTTAAATATTGTTATATGTCTAACAGAGAGCTTTTTAACAACACAGATTTTCTAAAAATACTCATAATTCTTTTTTAAATGTACAATCTCTTGCTGTTTTATAAATGAGTAATAGCTTCCAAAGTAACCTTTAGGTGATATCAAAATAGCATTTTACAAATGAAGACTCATGTAAGTGATTCCCTATCTTATTTACTACATACACATACAAAAGCACTTATCAAAAAATCATCTTTTTCTCGGTGGATAAAGTAACAGCTATTTTTGTCCTTTGCGAGACTGTCAGCTTCTTCAGATCTTCAGATTAATCTTCCCAAATGCATATATTCAGTCTCACGTTCACCATGGGTATTCCATAAATACTGCTGAATGAAAACTTACCTCTCTGGGAGGCTAATGAAGAACAGATGCAGGCAAAAACAAGATTGTGCAGCTGGGGGAATGTGCAGCTAAAAAAACATTAGTGTGAGCAGAGGGAATAAAAGAAAAACACTAGTTGTCCGTTTAAACGGAGTCTATGGATATAACTGAACAGGTGATAAAGTAGGTAGGAAGGAAAAGAATGACCTGCAGTCCTTTTTTTTTTCTCTTCAGGTTATAGCTGTGGTTCTTGTAGAAATGAAATAAGTTTCTGATTTATTCATTAGGAACGTCAATCATATAGGTCTGTACAACACTAGAAGTAGTTACATTGAATGTTTGAGTCTTAGGAAATATGACAATGTAGATCCACTCTTATTTAAGATTAATTAGCAGAGTGTTTGATTCTTTTTTGGTTTTGTTTGTTTTGATGTAGGTTTACAATGGATTACACTCAAATCCTGGTAATCCTGCAGATAAATATAGGTCTTGTCTAAATTTATCCCACTTTACGTAATTTCACCAGTGACTCTATAATTCCTGGAGCTTGCCAGTAAGCTTTTTTTCTTCTCTTCATCGTCTTTTACTGTTCTGATCTCTTTTTTCTGTTTACCTGCTGACTAATTAGGGAGGAAGAAGTAATGATCGTGGGGCAACAGAGCCAGGCAATATATTTTTCAAAGGTAATTTGCCCAGATGATTAAAGATTATGCGAAGAATTACTCATCCAACTGGGACCTGCCAGTCAATTTACCCAGTTGTAGAATATCATGGTGTCAAAGGCACATTTGTTATTGTTCTCACTAAAAATTGGTTGATTTGAATTGAACTATAAAATTTTCACTTGGTTGTTTGGTAAGGAAGGGAAATCTCAAATCACTGTTTATTTCCCCAAGTGTTTTCCTTGAAATATAGGAGCTGGATAATCTCCCTAGTTACAGAAGTTGCCCTGAGTAAGTGAATTCTTGAAGCATTGTCTATTATAGGAGATGAACAATGCTCATTAAAATGCTAATGGCTCTGAAAAATACTTGAGTTTTAAAAGTTCAGAAAGGTTAATATATCCATCAAATTCTTTTATACCAATTTCACTCCCCAGGAACTATTGTTTTATGGAATAAATTTTGTGAAAATAAGGTTATAGTCAGTGATTCTGAGATGTGTCAAATAATTACACCATATTCTTCATCTTTAACTTCTTAATTTCATCTGAGTCACACCCTCTTTAGAAGAGGATGAAGACCACAAATGTTTTTAGCTTGAAAAAGTTATTTAGACATAAGGATACTATTTTACATGAAGTTCAAAAATTTGCATATGTATTAAGGGTGATACTTAAAATTCACCATTGGCACCATCTTAAGGAAACCTGAACCATTTGGTTCATTCAAAAATAAAGCTTCCTTTTTGGAACTGCTACTCTGACGCATATTCAGCCATGGATAACTTAAGTTTTGCAGAGTTTTACTATTTCCCTTTACTTAATGTAATATTTGCCTTTTGCCTTTGGCATGGTCCTTTTGAATCGCTTGCAAGTGGAAAGATATAGATATTATCAGAGAACCAAGAACAACATAGCTGAGGTTGATTTGTACCCTCTTGTATATATTCTGAAATACAGTATTAAGAATACAAAATTTTAAATGCATTTTTTAGCCATAAAGTTCAAAGATACATTAGAATTTCCTTAGTCTGTTTATATTATTGATAATCAGAGGCATAATACTGAGTCAGTTCAACAGTCTATAATGCCTTTCTGGTCTTTTTTGTGGCCAAAGTATGAAATGCATACTACATTTGGTTAGTGTCTGGTCTATTTCAAATATATGTCTAAGGATGGAGTACTTACAGTTTTTCTATTGTTTTCCTTTTTCCTCCAGGTATGTTAGAATGATGTAAATGAACAAAAAGATTTTGCTTTTCAGTTTAATAGAATTTTTTTTCTGTCTGTGTGCTTCTTACTGAATTAAAAGGCTTTTTAGAAATGATTAAGTTCTCCCCAACAAAGTGTAAAGGAAGGTATTTTTGCCTTGGTAACAAAGTTGGAATTTTTATTTAAAATATTTTCCCTTCTGTTTCCTTTGACCTAAGCTCTTATTGTTCAAGGTGTTTTTTCCTTTTCTTTTTATAATATTCACAATAGTAATATAAAGAATTACTACATTTTAAGCCCTGATATATTTATTTGGAATGCATATGTATTTTAATAATAGTTATAAATTTAATTATACCTTACTTTTAATATTTTTACTTTTTCCTCATATCATTGGAGATGAGAAAATGGAAATAAAGAAATAATAGACATTAAGAGTTACCTAATTATGGAGTTTATTTAATCTTACAAAAAAGCACATAAGTACCATTACTTCCAGTTCACATCTAATTTTGAGAGAGACTAAGATATTTCCTACAGTCACATAGCTAGCATGTGGTAAGAGGTAAGATTTCAACCCAGGGACTCTGATTTAAATAGTCAATATTTTTTAAAACAGTTTCAAAATAACTGTCAGGACAAGTATTCACAATGTGGTTGTAGAAATAAGAATTTGCCTTTAGAGAAACCTATTTCTGAGGTGAAAAGGACAGTAACTTGAGTTGTTTGCATAGTAGATAGGGATAAGTTCCTGTTTACTTTGGTGCCTAACTCTTACCTCTGTTTTCCCATGTCCTTATTGGCCCTGTCTGCGGATCTAGACTCATGGCATGCCCATAGAAAAATACTGTCATAATTTTTAATGCATTACACACACACACACACACACACGATTTTGCATCTTTTAAAAAGTATATGTATTACCTAACCTCAACTGTGAAAGGCCTGAAGTGGCTGGCCTAGTTTGGAATCTTGTCTCTTGTATATTTGCTGCATTCACACCTGCTGCTTCTCCATCTGCTACAGTTTTAAATCAGTAAGACCTTCTTGATTATGTGGAAAATGTCAAACATAGTCCCAAAAAAGTGCTGTCTTCTTTTAAGCTGATGATGTCCTGAAATAACTGAGTTTTTTTCCCTAAAGATTAGCACTTACTTATTCCTTTTTTTAAAAAATGACCTAGAGTCCCTTTATTTAAAGGATGAAGACAACCTGATCATGGTTTAAAGAACAGAGAAAGAGCATTCCGGAAGCAAACATACACAGCAGGGGGAAGGGAAGCGTGTTCCCAGCTCTGGGCAAATAAACCAGAGAAACGTCGATTTCTAAGGAAAGGACAAAGTGGGAGAAACCCTTTATTGCTTACAACAGAGCGTGGCTGGGTTAGGTTCATCTCCCTCTAGCCGCCCCTCTCGCTTCTGTCTCTTCAGTTCCCATGCACCTTAGCCTCTCCCAGCCCCTTCAGAAGGATCCCCAGTGACTGTCAGAGGACAGACCAGTTTCCCAGTGGAGGGGGTAGGGGGGGGGGAAGGTGAGACCAGCTCCTCTCCATCCCTGGTCCCTGGAGGCTGCAGGAAGAAACACCTATTCATATGTAATAGACTAAGGCCAGGTGAGAGATTCTGGAAATATTTCAATTTTACCCCACAATGTCATTCTACTTGGTGGTATGCACATGAAAGGTTATCTATGCTATACTTATCAGGTAGTATACATCTGAATGATGTAAGTTTTGTCGAGTTTTCATATTTAACAAATGTACAAATGGGTTTCTTTTTATCTCAATCTTAACAAATCCAAAACAAAATATTTTGTTAGGATAATATCTAATGGCTTTTACAAAAAACAGCTAACTTTTTAAATGAAAATTAGCAAGATTCTACTTGTAACTGTAATATGAGGGGTCAAAATGTGTTTAGTAAGGAACTTCATGAAATTACATTTGTACAGGTTTATGAGTCATTTTTAACCTAAATACTAAGTTCTTATTTTTTGCATTTAAAATGTAGACATGGAATTTTATGTTTATTGTACACTTATATTTAAATTTATTGTATTTTTCTCAAATTACTTAAAAACTAAAATTCTTTTTTCCCCCCACAAGCAATAGAGAAGAGTGAATACAGTGGCTCAGAGGAGCAGGAAATAGTGAATCCTCAATCTGTACAGGAGAACTGTCGATGTTTGGGAGCATTATTATGCTTTCAGTGTATAACTGAGTTTTAGTTTTAATATCTTTTATTCCTTCTAGAGACATATACTGTAATATTGCCATGAGTTGGGGTAGAATTCAGCTATACTAGTTTTTGTGGCAATAAAATATTATTGTTTGAAAGTTTGTTTTAATTCTATCCAAAATGGCAAGACTGTGCAGTCTGGGGTGCTTTATTCTTTACAAAATGAAGGCATTGGACAGCTATAAAATTAGATGATCCATGGCCATTCAGAGTTTTGTGGTTACAGTAGGGCTGGCCTTCTTTACCATGGGGAAGGGCTGATGGGGGAGGAAAGCTGGTTCAATCTCCGGGGAAAACTGTAGGCACTGAGTGTTTGCTAAACTCTGATGTGTGGAACTGCAGAGACTGATTTTTCTTCCTACATCTGTGTTGCATCCTAAACCTTGACCTGGTCTCACTCCTAATTTTGTTATATTTCCTAATCTAGAGTCTTTTGAACTGTTCTCTTTGCTGTCACTTGGGGGATTCAATTATAGCAATCCCACTCACAATTCCTGTCTGAATTTAGCAGGATGAAGCCATCCACCAGGAAGAAAACTAGCTAAGTAAACACAGGCAGCATAAATCAGTCAAGATTCTACCTAAGAATTAGAACTTTTTCAAATGTACGGTTTGAGGATTCTCAGAAAGCACAATGCCAATTCATCTGTTTCCTGAAATTCACTTTAGAACGCCTTGGTTTTCCCATGAAAGGAAATAAAGAATGTATTAAAGTGTACATTGTATCTTAGAGATGGAGAGGCCGAAATACTTGGTAAAATAGCATTTTTCATATTTCTGCTTTACCTTGGCCTAAGACATATATGATGAAATTATTTGGTTCTGTACAAAATTCTCAATACCAGTTCTTAAATTTTTTAAATCTCTCAAAGTATCAAGAGCATGGTAAGAACTTTGTCTATTATTTTGCCAAATGCCTCTGAGTGAAGGTGACATTTTGGGTTACCTAGTTGACATGGTGGTAGGGCTTATTGTTAACTTCCTTAAAACACCAATCTTTTGGTCTTTAGCCCAATCTTGGTCTTGCAATTCACGAGAGGCCCGAGAATCCCACTAATGACCCCCTAGTTTGGGGTGGGGGTAGGGCTGCTGCTTGATATCCGACTTCCCAGGGATGACTAGCTGCCAGGATGCATAGTATTTTTCCAAATTCTGGAGTCCTGCATTCTACCCACATGGTTCTGGCTTCTTGTTGGACCTGTAGTGTACTATCATTTGTTGGATGGTTTTTCTCTCTGTTGTCCTTATATCTAAACTTCTTCCCGTAGATGGATAACTTTCAGATTGTTTTTCCTCTCAGTATGTCTGAGCCTTCTATATCTGAATGTCGTGAGATCCCTTCCCAGTTGGTACAGATCACTCTATGGGGCCTTCTCCTTAAGGAAAAGTAATGTTTTAATTCTGTCACTGCATAGGCAGGGCTTGGGACTTTGGGTCACTGCTTCTAGAAACCTAGAGGAGATAACAGATGAGAACCTCTGTCCCTGCCTATTCTGACCGTAACAAGGGCCCCGCTGAAGGGGAGCGCAGTGTAGTTCACCCAGTCAATCATCCGTAGGATGGCATGGGGCTTTCACTATTTCTTCCTCAGGGAAGATCCTGGCTCTGACTATGTCTGACTACAGGGACCTATGATTTGGAAGGGTTCCATTTGACTGTTATGTTTTTAAAAGAAGCTATTTGGTGGTAAGTTTCTACTGGATATAAAAACAGGAGAAATTAAAATGGTTCTTCTGCCCCTTTGTAAAATAATAATAACCACAAACAGTAACAAAATATCTTCTTCCTGCAGATATTGAAAATTATACAATCTTTGTTTCCTATTCGGATTTGACTACCAAGAAACTTGGGGTTTAAATGTATTACTCCACCCCATATTCTTGGTACTTAATTCTCTATAAATGATATCTCAATTAAAAAAAAATTTCAACTTTGTTTTATAGCCCTATGTGATGGTTTGTTTTTGTTATTTTGTTCTCTTTGTTTGGTGGTTTGCTTGTTTTAAGTCTGTTCTGAATTTTTTTGCAGTGAATTGGATGTAAATAAAAAATGCATTTAGAAGTCAGAAACATTATACAAGTATTAAAGATTAAAACATCAGTACCTTCATACAGAACACATTCTGCAGTTAAATATGAAAGATTGGGCTATCTTAAACTGGTGATGGGTGGGTGAGGGAGTAGGGAGAGCTTTGTCATTAAAGAAATTGCTAGAGGAATTCAAGTCAATTGCAAACTGTCAATATGAGTTATCATCTATAAAAAGGTGCCTATTATGTGCAAATCATTGTTATTAGAAAGAATTACTTTGAGCAAACTGTTTCTAGTACATCCAGGAATTGCTGGCATGAAAACAATGACAAAAAAACTCTGTCTAATGGCCTGGAATGAGGTCTGATAGTGAAAACTCTGGTAGAGAGGCAGCATTTGAATGTCTTTTCTCACTGTGGGCAGTGACGGAACAGCCAGATCAAAACTTAATATTGATTTGCAGAGCTGCTCTTAGATAGGACTTTGAGTTTTGCTAGATGCCTTCTCAGAATGGACCCAATATCCACCAGGTTTCATCATCCAATATTTCTGTGATCAGAGTAATGATAAGAGCTCAGAATCAGTTATTAACAATATAAAATTTACACTTACTTTAAATCATGTGTTTTCTTTGGGTTTAGATGAGATTAAGAAAATTGAGAAAAAGGTCTTTATCTCAACTTTATGCTTTTTGCTCATCATTTTCTGGCAAATGGCCTAGCCAAAAGCTTGGTACAAGCTATGAAGGGCACCCACAACTGATTGCTGGGGAAGTTTGCCCAGAAGACTTGCCAGATTTCTCATTATTCAACATGGCACTCCATCTTCAACGGCAGGCGTCAGTCCTGCTGAATCACAAATGCTTGGCAACCTCTCAAGACTTGCTCTGACTATTTCCACAGAAATTTGGGCAAGGTCTTGTAGGACAAATAATATATCCTAGATATTTATCTGCCTGGATTTAGATTTTTACCATAAGAGTTGATCTTTGTTAGGAAATACAATATTGAATAATAATTATTTGCTACTCATAGTTCCCTAAGCTGTGTCAAACAGCCCCAAGGGTAAACAGACATGTAGACATTGTCCTACTGATCAACTTTCAATGCACCAATTTACTCCTGATCTGCTTCCAGTGCCACACGTATTATGTGTCAGCACAGAACCAGGGCAAGCATTTTACCAGCTCACTTTTTTTATCAGCAATGATTCTCTTTATGTCTCCACCAAAGACATAAAAATACTTTTCCTGGAACCATTGTAATTGCTAGTAATTATGTTCCTTCTACTGTAATGCAGAAGTTGTCATGTAAAATATTGCCTCCGTTTGGGTCAAAAATGAGATTTATCAAATGGCAGGAATGTGGGGAAAGATGGTGGGAAATGGATAAGAGCTGAGAAATCAATGGATTCAAGTGGCTGGTTTTCCCCTTGTGGTTAATAATAATCTGTCTTAGACCAGTGAGTTTTATCTATATCTATATCTATATCTATCTATCTATATACATATGCTTTTCCTTTTTTCTAGTGACCAGAACCAAAATCAGTGAATATATGAGAGTCTACTATAATAAATATCAAAGACATCTCACTTGGATGCAAAGGTATGCAACTTGATGAGTATAACTCAATCTCATGGTAGATGTGTTCCATATTCATAGATGTATTTGCTACATATTCACCTCTTGGTAAGTCACGCTTTTCAAATTTTTTTTAGTGCCTGTTGATATTCTAATATCTGTATTGATTACTGAGCAATTAAAATGCTGCCAGAACTATTATTAAATAGCCTCTGTTCAAGTCTTCAAAGTCTGTCTATCATCAGCCTGTCTTGTTCGATTAATATATTATTTGAGAAGTGATTGAATATTATATTCATGTCTCAGGGGCACAACATGATGGCTTGATATTTATATACACTACAAAACAATCAGCACAGCTTCTAGTTGGCATCCATTATCACACATAGCTATAATTTTTTTCTTGTGATAACTTTCAAGATTTACTCTTTTATCAACTTTCAAATATACAATATAGCATTATTAACTATAGTCACCATATTGTTCATTATATCCTCATGACTTGTTTTATAACAGGAAGTTTATACCTTTGACTCCCTTCACCCATTTCGCCCACCCCCCATTCTTGCCTCTGGCAACCACCTATCTATTCTCTGAATCTGTGAGTTCCATTGTTTTTTTAGATCATACAGATATGTGAGATCGTGCCATATTGTCTTTCTCTGACTTATTTCACTTATTTTAATGCCCTCAAAGTCCATCTAAGGTTTTGAAAATAGCAAAATATCCTTTTTTTATGGCTGGATAATATCCTATTATATACACATTTTCTTTATGTATTCATCTGTTAATGGAAACTTAGGCCACTTCCATGTCTTGGCTATTATAAATAATGCTGCAGTGAACATGGGGATGCATATATCTTTTTGAGGTGTTTTCATTTCCTTTGGATAAATACCCAGAGGTAATTGCTGGATCATATGATGGTTCTATTTTTAGTTTTTTGAAGAACCTCCATACTGCTTTCCATAGTGGCTGCACCAATTGACATACATACCAACAGTGTAGGAGGGTTCCCTTTCTCCACATCTTTGCCAACACTTGCTATTTCTTGTCTTTTGGACAGTGGCCATTCTGACTGGTGTGAGGTGATATCTCATTGTGATTTGGATTTGCATTTTCCTGGCGATTAGTGATGTGGAACTTCTTTTCATGTGCCTGTTGGCCGTATGAATTTCTTCTTTGGAAAAACGTCTGTTCAGGTGCTCTGTCCACATGAACATTAAGGGATAGTTCTAGAACTTTGAGAATCCTCAAGTCTGCAAAGATTTCTAAAATGTATCATTTTCTCCATAAAACATAATTTTTGGATTTACTGAGGCATTTGCTGAAACAAGTTAACAGCTCACTCTCATTTCCATATAGAGTATAGATCTTAGCTTCACTGTCACCCATTCAGGTAGGTAGTCTCTAATCTGTAGGACATGGTCAGGCTTCCCCAACAGTTGCTATCTCTTGTCTTGTCACATCCAACAGATGTGTGGTGTTATCTCATTGTGGCTTTGATTTGCATTTCTCTGCTGATTAGTGATGTTGAGTGTCTTTTCTTGTATCTGTTGGCCATTTGTATGTCTTCTTTGGAAAATATCTATTCAGATCTTCTGCCCATTTTTAAATTAGATTTTTTTTTTTTACTACCAAGTAGTGAGTTACTTTTATATTTTGGATATTAACCCATTATCAGATACAGGAATTGCAAATATTTTCTCCCATTTGGTAGTTGCCTTTAAATTTGTTGATGGTTTCTTTGCTGTGAAGAAACTTTTTGATTTGATGTACTCTCACCTATTTTTGCTTTTCTGCTTTTGTTTTTGGTGTCAGCTTCAAAAAATCATCATCAAGACAGATATCAAGACAGATACCAAGTTGCTTAATGCCTATGTTTCCTTTGAGTTTTATAGTTTCAGATCTTATGTTCAGGTCTTTAGTCCATTTTGATTTAATTTTTGTGTATGGTATGAGATAGTTGTCCAGTTTCATTCTTTTGTATATGGCTGTCCAGTTTTCCTAATGCCATTTATTGAAGAGACTGTCCTTTACCCATTGTATACTCTGGACTCCTTTGTTGTAAATTAATTGAATTTATTTCTGGGCTCTGTATTGTTATGTTGATCTATATGTCTGTTTTTAGGCCCACATCATACTGCTTGGACTACTTTGTGATCTAGTTTGAAATCAGAAACCATGATGCCTCCATCTTTGTTCTTCTTCCTCAAGATTGCTTTGGCTATTATTAGTTTTATATTAAGCGATGATATAAATGAATATATCTAAACATTTAAAATATTTATTTACCCTTAAAGATAGTATACTACAACTAGTACTACTGTTACTAATACAGCATCACTGAGCCATTGATCCTTTACTATGGGGCAGGCAGAGCCCTAAAAACTCTATACTTACATTAACTCATTTAATCCATACAGCAATGCTCTGAGGTGCTATTAATATCATCTGCATTTTTACAGACAAGGAAACAGAGACACTGGGATTAAGTCACTTGCTAAAAGTAAAAAGTGTAGTAAGTGATGTAACTGGGAGTCAAACCTACATAGTCTATAGTTTTAAAGTTTTGATCCTCACTACTATTCTGCCAGCCTAATTAAGCAAGCCTTTCTGGCTATTCTAGGTACAGAATATTGGATTCTTTTCTAAGATAAACACATTGGCTTTCTACTATTATTTGTTTAGATTTGATTTTACTGGACCCCAGCTTAGCTTTGACATTTGCAGACACGAGTTAACTTTCATCTCACTGCAAGATATAAGGCAACCTGGTATTTAGTTTACCTGCAAAAGGCAGTTAGGAAGCCCTAGAGGAACCTAATTAAAATGCAGCACATTTCCAAGGCACCATATCTTGCTGTGTTGCTATAGAAACAGTGGGGATTTCTGGTCACTGACCTTTAAGGGAATCTGAGGAAACATTTTCATAAGGTTCATAAGAGAAATTATTCCAGTTCATTAACCTATAGTTGCAGGATCAACTTTGGAAATCCCCTATGCAATCCTACCTGACTTCAGAAGTATATTATATCAGCAAAACTTAGAAAAGGCTCAAATGGGCTTTTTGAGGGAATGTTTTTTTAACTGCTTCCAATATAATAAAGATACTGTGGTAGCAGCAAAGAAACATTAAAGAAAATATTAGATAATTTATACAAAAGAGATTAGGACTAAAACGTTATTTCAAAATAGTTTTAGTGTTATATTTATTCTATTGCATTTGGATTCTTTAAATGTAGGTTTACCCAAAGGATAAATATAGCATTGCTGTATCAAAAAATACACCTAGAAAATCAAAGATTATTATAAAATGTTAAGGTGTTAATATTATTTAAAAATACAAATTCTCAATTCATTAAGAAATTCAGTTTTTACATTACTAATTAATTGAAATCCTAATTATAATTTTTTTATATGTAAGTTTTTGTTCATTGGATATGAGCTAGTGTCCATGACTAGAAATGAGATATGAGAAGAAAATGACAAAGTTTACATTAATGTAGACTACTATTACTAACATTTTTATTTTCTATTTAGTTCTATGGTCAGGATATGAATAATTTAGTTATAAGGAAATATCAATCAGGGGAACCAGGGGCTGGCCAATTTCTCCGAGAATTAGAAATGTATCTTTATATATATGAGTATCACTTATTCTAGACAGAGACATTTGAAGAAATAGAAATATACTTGTAATTGTACGCAGAAAGCAAGGCCACTACCTCATTCCCTAGACTTCTGGAGGGTTCTCTTACATAGTTGTGTGTCTTCACTCTGAAAGGCAATGTGACCTAGAGGTGATGATTGTGGTAAAGCCACTGACTCTGGCCCTATAGTGGGTGGGACTCCTGACTGACGCTCACTAGCTTTGCAAATGTGAGAAAGTAACAGCCTGTGGGTGCCTCAGTTTGTTCATGTGTAGAATGAGGATAACAATGGAATTTCTTAGGGTCCTTTTGATAATTAAATGAGCTAATATTGATATACCACCTTTTTTATTACTGTGTGTCAAATATAGATGTATCTCCAATTCCAGGGAGAGAGCAAACAGGGAAATGCCACTCCTGGTCAAGAGAGCACACTGTGTGATGACTCATCCCAGATAAAACAGTGCTGTCATGTCCGTGTGCTGGGCAGAGGCGTCTGTCAGGTTTGCAGTTAGAAAATGTGTTTTTCAGTATGGACGAAGATAGCACTCTCTCAAGAATTAATGGTTGCCCTTGAGGGGCTGTGTGTTTAATCCAATACTTGCCCACTGGATGAGCTAGAAGGCTGAAGAAAAGTTACATCTTACAGTGGTGGGGAGAGTTTGACAAAGATCAAATTTGGAAAGCCAAACCACACACTAGATTGTGGCTGCCAATTGTGTGCTAAAGCCCACCCTGACCGGTTTTACCCATGCCCCTATGGAGTCATGAAGCTGTGTCACTCAGACTTGGGGCAGTGATGTCTGCACAATAAACCTAGGCCAGACGAACCCTCAGACACTTGCCAGGTATGTGTCTTAGCAGTGGATATGAGACAAACTTCCTGAAAAGGCTTGAGTGCCTTACACAACTTTTTGTTTAAGTGTTTGGCCCAAGATAACCACTACTGGTGTATCTCTTCCTATGGTACTGTTTATGCACTTATTAGTAGTAGAATGCTTTTTGTATGAAGCTACTTTAATTTTCTGTGGTGTTTTCCTAATTAGAAATACTCATTGGTGTACCTAAATGAAACGAGACTTACGCTTCTTCCCAGTTTAAGACTATACACGCAGCTTAACACTTGTAGTATTCTTTCCAATTAGGCAAAAAGGGGGGTTTCTGTGGTGACCACATTTATAGTTGCTCTACTCATTCCTTCCTTGCCAGTGCCCAATATACATCAAATTACTCATGATGACAAATAAACTGCCTAGTGCTTCTAAATATTCTTTCTTAAAATTATACTTTTCTACTGGTGACTTTGACTATGTCATTTTTTCTTCTGAAAAAAAAAAAGAAACCAAACTTTTCAATTAATTTGTATAGGATTTATATAGTCCAATTTAGTGTTGGTACCCACGGGGAGTTAATGGATCTTCCCCAAATAGAAAAACATTTCATAAAGAAGCATCCTGAAATTCACAGATTTAGCAGAATTTAAAGATGTCCATGGGATTTTTGTAAATCTGGAGAACTGACATTTCTTAAGGTGATTCTCTGGTAGTTCTCAAAGGTATTTCATGGGAGTGGGGGTGGGGAAATGATCTGATTTAAAAAAAAAAAAGAAAAAAAAAGGCTGGGTTAAACAAAGTTAGGCTCCCTCAGAGCTGTAATGTGCTAATGTGTTTTATGACTATCTAAAACGGATGTATTCAAAATCAAGTCAATACCTTCATCATTCATGCAGTGTTATGGGGAGTGGGGAGGGTTCTTTGGAATAGAAGTAATAATTGAAGCCATGGATGAAGAACATTTCCTTTGGAAGAGTGAAAGGAAAGAAAACATAACTTGCTTTTAACTGTCTTAGCTTCCTTTCTCAGTATATCCTCTCCAGGCCCCAGGGTATATCAGAACAGACTAGGGCGTGTTGCTTTGGGGAGTTCCCAGAGCACAGGGTTAATGTTCCCTCATCTCCTTAACTCCCCTAAAATTTGTTCTCCTTCAAATGGCTGTCGAGGACTTTAAGTTAGTTGTGTCAGTTCTCATTTCATGTTGTTTATAAGCATGATTTTATTAAAGTGAGATGGGATAAACAGTAGGATTTTTGTAATGAGTAACATTTTAATTTTCACCATTTATATACAAACAAGTTAATAAAACATCACAAAACATATCATAGTTAACATTTATAGGTGCATAGTTTCATGCTCATGATTTTAATGTGTATATTAACAAACTTCACAACACATCATTATTCTTACAGTGAATCATTAAAAGACACCTAAAAATCTTCTATGATAGTAAATCACAACTTCTCAACAACAGTAACGAAAAAAATAGAAATAAGTGGTAGTCACTTAGGTGTTTTTAATTTGTTTTACCATTTTAGATTTGAAGCCACACAGCACACAAGGACCCTCCAGTGAGAGGGAAGCACTGAAATGCTGAGTTAGGGCAGGTATGGATACTTCAATCACTGATGATGGCAGAGTTCAAAATACACTGTAAACTCTGAGGAAATGTCATGACTGGGCACGCTGGAACTGAGCACTTGTACAGGATGGAACATCTGTCTGCTAGCAGACCTCAGACTGGGAGCAAAGATAATTCTTAGGCTTCAGGTTCATAGTCTTGATACCCTTCCTAATCAAAAAGATAATATGCAGTGTTAGTATAGGTGATCAATAATCAAGGATTTAGGGCAAATGAAATAGGACACAACTAGCCACTTTGAACAGTTCTGGAACTATTCTGCTACATATACATAATTTCAATAGTTTTGTTGTCCTGTCAGATACAAAAGTGAATTATATTGATCAGAGTTAGGGTATCTGAAATCTATGTCCCGATGTGCCATTTTCTGCAATCCTGTAGGACAAAATGGCCTACCTTGTGAGCACCAAATCAAGTGGCCTATGAAATCTCTTCCAGGGTTTTGAGATGCTCTAACTCTTAGTAGGAAACTAAGACATTTAAAGGTAAGTTACATTTTCCAACCTTTTCACTCTCTTAACGGAAATGTCTTCATTCATGGTTTCAATTAGTACTTTTACTCCAAGGCACCCTCCCCTCATATAATATATGGGTGATATCACAAAAAAATTAATGGCCTTAAGTGGTTGGATTTAGTCCTAAAGAACAACTAATAGTAGTAAGATCCTGCTTAAAAACAAATAAACATGCCTTCAATAGTTCAAACTGCTTTCCTCGTAAAGTACAAACTTAAATGGCAAGGTTCTAGTACTCTAGTTTGTCTCTGACCCACCTCTGCAGCCTTAATCTGTCCCTGTTCTCTCTGTTCCCCTGACATGTCCTCACACACTATCAGACACACATGCCTTTGCTCTTGCCTTGCGCTGGAAGGTTCTTCCTGCATTTTTGGCCTATTGTAACTCCTATCCCCTCCCACCTCTTCTATAAAACTCCTCCTGATAGATCTAAACAGATCCTATAAAATATAGTTTTTTTGTGTATCTCATCATATTTTTGCCACTGTGATGCCTGGTGCATAAATGATAGTCAACAATGTTTGTTAAAGGAATAAATGAATATATTTTTATTTGTTTTTATCAAATCTTTGGTTTAATTAAAAGAAAAATCCTTGTGTCCTAGTTCTATCAAGTACTCTTGTATTTTCTATAGTGTTTAGCACTGTGCTATGCATGCATTAAAAGACCCAAAAATATTGGTAAAATCTAATTAGGCAAAGAACTTAATCTCAATTTCTATAAATGGATTATCAATATGCCTTTTAATGATTCCATGAAAAATAATACATAACCTAACTAAAACACACTTTAACTTAATTTCTAATGAAGCAATAATACATTTTCTTTACTTGTGATGTCAGGTTTTGGTATCAGGGCAATACTGTCCTCATAGAATTAATTGAGGAGTGTTCTCCCATCTATTTTTGGAAGAGAAATTAATTTGTATTAACTGTAACTCATAGATATTAATTAGTCTTTAAATGTTTGGTAGAATTCACCAGAGAAGCTACCTGGTAATGGAATATTTTTTGTGGGTAGACTTTTTAAGAATAATTCAGTCTCTTTATTATAGATCTGTTCATATTTTCTCTTTCTTCTTGAGTCAGTTTCACTAATCTAAAATTATTTCCTAATTTCCCTTGTGATACATTTTCTATTTTAAAAAGTTTTCAAATTAAAATTACCAAAAAATTGTTAAAAATGCTAGACAGAAATATATAAATTGTTGTAAACCATACATTTACCATCTTTCTACTTTATAAGTTTTGTGGGTAACTTATTTTACTATGCAAACATCCCACTGGAAATGTATGCCAAATAACAATTACTTTTTTTTGGCATTCAGTTGATTTCTCCCACCTTCCATTTGGGAATTTATTGTGGAATGTAAGGTTTCTAACCAAATAATACACCAAGTCAGGGACTGGCAAACATTTTCTGCAGAGGGCCAGTGAGTAAATATTTTAGATGGTGTGGGCCACATATGGTCTGTGTTGCTTTTTTTTTAACATAACTCCTGACAAATATAAAAACCATTCTTAGCATGCAAGTTGTCCACACAATACATTTCCTGGATTTGGCCAACTTGTGCAACTAAATAGTAAATCATTCTTACTAAGAAAAATGTAAGGGAAATTTCACAGTGACAGGTTTTTGATGCTGCTTATTAGAACGACCCAACTTGAACTCTTAATCTTTGTTTTTCAGAGTTTTATGTACATCAACTTTTTACCTCAGAAGGCATTTCATATGCCTCATTGTCAGGACCCACAGGCACATCTTCCAGAATTCCTTCCTGTGGGCTTCCTTCTTCATTCTAGTGTTTAAATGGGGAGCACAAAAAGAATATGATGAGGTACCAGTTTTCACTTTACTGGCAGGGATGTTATAAAAATGGCACTCCTTAATATTACTGCTGGCATTCTAAACTACACAGTGCCTTTGGATAAACATTATGGTAGCATGGATTACTAACCCTAAAAATGAACAAATTTTTTGCCAAAGTAATTTATTATCCAGGAAACAGTTCAAAATTGTAGTCCAAAGATATTCTTCACAGGATCAATGACATCAGTAAAAAAAATATTAATCTAGATGTTCAATGGGAGATGAAGACTTTAGAAAATTATCATTCAACTACTCAATAGATTATTACTATGACATGAGAATTATATAACAAAATAACCTATTTATCAGAAAATGTTTAGCAGGATATAAAGTGTTGTATATATTGTGGACATAACCTATGTAGAATTCAGATGCAAAGGTAAAACCATTGGAAGAAAATATTAAAGGTAATTTTTCGTGGGTACTTTTGTATGTTTTCACTTTTTTGTAACTTTTATAACCATTTACAGTGTAAAAGCATGCAAATTTTATTTTTTATTGATAAGTTACTGTATGAAATTTTAAGATTGAAGGTATATATATTTGGAGGAAGAAAATCAAATACATGGTCAGAAATTTTCCAGGTATCTCCCCTTAGAAAGAGGATAGCACAGAATGCAACCTAAAGTCATGGCTCTATTACTATTCTTCATTAAATACCTTTTGTTGCTTTGTGTTTATTCCAACAAAATAATTATAAAAAGATAAAGTTCATTGAAAATTAAAAGATCAGAGAGGCAATCTGAGGCTAAACTGGAGTTACTTGAAGAGATCAAGTAGTCCCTCAGCCAATGTAGTTTCTACTTAAAAATATGCCAGATTAAATAATCATGTCTTCATCATGAAAGTGACAGAGAGGTGGGCAGAGGGATAAGGAAATGACTGACTGCGAAAAGGTCAAACAGAAGTTCCTGCCTACATTAGCTAGGCAGAGAAATTTATAGACCATCTTCCCAACTCCCTTTTTTAAAAAACAAAAAAATCCAAGTTATATGTAAACAAAATGCAAACCATCCCAAAATACCTTACTTCTAAATATGGAGTAAAGATATTATATTTTTATAGTGTTTCATCTCTTAGTATAAATGAAGAACACAGGTTCTGTTGTACAGTGGTTAGATATGAGGTCTACAGCATCATAAGACTTGAGTTCACATTCTAGCTTCTCCTGCCATTAATTAAAATGATTTAACCTTTTGTGATGTTGGGCAAGTTTCTTAAGCTTTCTATAAGCATCAGGTAACTTTAGTGATAAAATTGGCTTCTCCCAGTTAAAAGAGGTATTGCTGCCCATGACATCATTAATCTTTATTTAGTATTAGATAACTTTTAGTATAGTCAGGTATGAGGAAAATAAGGTAAATTTCCTGTTAAAAAGAGAATCACAGGCCTCAAATGGAATCACTTATAATTAAGGCATCACTTAAGTAAACCAAGACTGCCTACGCTAACCACAGTTTCAATCCCCCTCCATGCAGTTTAACTTTTAACAGGACAAACTGGAATTTTCTGGTCAACATTAGGAGGTAATCCACTGACAGGCCCCTTCCATTCCCCTTAGGAGGTTACCTTGCCTAAAACAATGCATTCTTTGTTAATAATTTCTCTTCCCTGGTCCCTCTCTACCTTTAAAAACCTTTCTTTATCTGCAATGCAGTGGGGCTCCTTTCCATTTGTTAGATGGGTGCTGCCCAATTCATGAATCAATTGATAGAGCCAATTAGACCTTCAAAGTTACATGCTGAATTTTGTTTTTTAAACAGATTTGGTGGCAGTATCGGAATTCAGAGCAAACTTCCGATGACATCTGGGGATAACTAAGGCATGGCAGCTGTGAACCCTTGTGAGTTTACTGTCTGTCTTGCCGTTCATGAGGCCATTGGTGAGTTCCTGTCTGTCGAGCTCGGTTCTCTGTGTCCAGCTCCTGCTCTAACTGATAAAGTGTCAGTGTAGACTGATAGGAGGCTCTAACAGAGTGTGAGTCCTAGCCCTTGGTTCAGTCTACAGTTCTTATAGGAATCCCTTCCCCAGTTCCAGTCCTCAGTGCCCGTTTTACTGGGGTTTGCTGGTTTGGCCCATGCTGGGAATTGGTGGTGGTGAACCCAGGGCCTTCTTCTGGGCTCAGTCTGCAGTAACATCTGAATCTCAGCCCTCAGTTCCGTCCTCAGATTCCACATGGGGGACAGCTGGTGGCAGCTGCAGTTGTCTGTTTGGAATCAATCTGCAGTCCCCATTCCTGGAGGTCTGCTTGTTTTATCCTTTCCCCCGTCCCTAGTTCTTTGGTTACTGCTGGTGTCCACAGTTCTGTTTCCTTAGTTACTACTGGTTTCTGTTAATGTGCATATTAGGTAAAACTGATTGCTTATGGGGTCTTGGAGGCCAAAAGCCACAAAAATTAGTGGACACAGGTTGAGCACTTCAGAGCTGCTGGAGGGCTCTCCACCTAATTCAAAGATTCCATGTTAGGATAAGTTGTTCATAGAATGGGCTAGATTGACACTAGGTCACCTGCCAACCTCCAGAAAGCTTCTGTGCAATGAAATACACTGTAAAATACAGTCCCCATCCCAGGGGCACATCCCTTTTAGGTATTAATTCAATTCTGAGAAACTGCAAGGCTTAGCTAATTCTTAAATCCTAAAGAGTTAAAACATGCCACCTTCTGGAACACCTGCTTGTTTTATTTCTTAAAACTATGAATATCTATGGAAAAAGCACAATTTTACTAAAAACGACCTAGAATGACAGTGGTCTTTGTGAGGAACATTCTAATTGGGTAAGTGCCATTTAAGAAGTGCATTTAAAAGCAAATACTTCAAAATTCCCAAAATAGTTTCATTGGAAGTTTCATTGCAAAAAGCTGACAAAAAATTTTTTTTAACACAGGAGGTACCTAATACAAAAAACTGCATGATTGATGTAAATCTACTGCTTCCCTCTCTCCTCCTTTATTTGAATATTCCTTTTAGTTATTCCCTATCTGAACTGCACTTACACAACTGTAAACAAAAGTCAGCCCGGTTAATGACCTTATAGACATTCTCCATACCTACCTTTGAAGGAGGGCCCCCTATGGGCCCCTCCCAGTTGATAAGAATGAGGGATTTTCTGGTAAACTGTTATTCCCTTAAACAGCCAAGAGAAAACTAAAATAATAATAATAATTGGAAAAAAATAACCTAGCATCAGTGGATGGGCATATTATTTCTTTAACATTCAGGGTGCACCCCAATTCTTTAAGGAAGTGAAAGCAACTATCCTTTTATTACGAGGTTTTACAAAGCTAGAAATGCAACTCTACAGGCAATGCAAAGTTCATCTATTCCTTTTGGCAATCCCTAAACCTCCCCTGTTTATTTCAACAGGCTTGTAAATCATTGTCCTTAGAAAAGCGAAGTTCTTCTTTGAGGACCTTGCATTTTTTCCCTGTATCTTGGAGATGAAAATATTAAAAGTACGAACCTCAAAGAGGTAATTCATATCAGAATAAGAATAAAATGGGAAAGTTCATTTGAAATTAAACAAATGAAAAATCATGTATCTTCTCTACAAATGTTAGTAGAAACAACTTTAGCCATCTGAGCAGGTAACCTTAACTCATTCCATCTGCCAGATAAACAGTTTGGATCCAACTGTTCCTTAATAAACTAGTGAGTTTTCCATTATCATACCCATCTCAGGGCTAAAAATTTTAAAACAATAACTGTAAGGTCTCTGTTTATAAGTGTTTGTGTGCCTATTGTAGATGTGTGACATTTTCTATCTACAGAGGATATTACTAAAATTAATTTGTAAAGAGCTCTATTTAGTTGGTTTAAAAATAAGTGCTTATATATTAACTATTTCTAAGTCTCAGAAATATAATAGAAACCAACCCAATTGCTTTTCTGGTTCATGTGTCTAGGAAGATGTTTGGTATTAAAGCTAATTTCAGGCTGCTGGTTCAATTAAAATAGACATCTTAGAGTTATAAATATTGAATATAATGCAAGCATATAATTTTTGTTCTATATAGGCTTACTAATCAAATAAGTTCCTGTCATCTCTGTTGTAAAATTTGTCAGCAAAATATATAACTTAGAATAATGGCTGACTTTGTCCAAGTTTTTGTGGGTAGTCTAAACATAATTGTTAAGAACAAGTGAATTGAATAGATAGAAATATAATACAAAGTTTTTAGGTTAAAAGGAAATTTCCCCAAAACCTTTTGGTAACCTGAAACCTTAAAGTTTTGCTATGTGATGTGTCAAGTTAAAATCACTGAATGTCCAGATCATTTCCAAACTTAAGATAAAAAACCCCAAACACTGATTATTATGCACTTTTGCTTTTTTTTGCAAGGAACTAAAGATATTTGCATCCATTAGTAAATATGTTTTATGTCACATGGAGGAATTTTCTATGAAAAATGTACGTTTCTAGAAGTTATAAAAAGTATATCTCTGCCAATTCACAGAATGCAACAGTTTATAATCATTTACTTCTTAGTCAAGTTTCCTAAGGGTTAAGAAAATCTAATCAATATATGGGATTAAACCTAGTGGAAATGATAAGGGAAGCAACTCCACATGAAAGAAAAGAAGTATGCTTTCAGTAAAAGAAGGTATGAGGAATGGAAATACATTCTTGTCAAGGGAAAAGACTTTGTCCTAAAGTGAGGCTGGCTATTTAAAGAGGGAAAATATAGGACAACGTCTGAATGTAAAAAAGGAAGTTGTAGGTTTTTTTGGAAAAGGAATCTTTGAAAAGGAATTTTAATGTGTGGTCAAGCTAGCTAAGATTAAAATGAATTTAAGATTTAGTTTTAGTACAAAATGAGAATTTGGTTTTTCTGTTAAAAGAAAGTTTTCTTAGATTACTGATCTACTCTTGGTAAGAAATTGTAATCAAAGGTTTTTCTTTACCTTTAGTGCAATCTGCCCCCAAAAAACAAAGATTCTATGTTTTGTTTTTATCAGGTCTTTGATTACTTAGAAGAAAAAAGTTACCAGTCTTTCCAACATTAAAGAGCTAAGGCTTTTATCAACTATTTAACTTTCTGGATTTGCCTATAAGGTCTTTGTCACTTTGGTTAAATGAACAAATTAGTATTGTTTCACAGTGACCTATGATTTGACCAAGTGTTTTTAAACCTTTTTGATAGCCTCTAGCTAACTTTGGGATTTTTTCAGTGGGTTCATGAAACATCTTAGAGAGATTAATTAGGCTTATTCAGTAATGTCAAATTACATGAGAAGCAGTGTCCTGTAAATTATGAAAAATCTTAGTATGAGTGAATGTTATTACTATGTCCTGGCATGTTATTAGTCATAATTCTAGTTATTATCTTAAAATATTGTATGTCACAGAAATAACCAAATTTCATTGTCCATTGTACTGTAATGAACCTTAATCAGATCATTAACCATGCCATTTTCAGTCTTGTCATTTACACAACATTATTGTTTTACTGAGATTCTTCTACAAAAGTTTCTTGCAAATGTGTTTCATCTTCAGAGAAATTCATGGAAAGGAATCTGACAAGTACACTAGACTACAGATTTTGGATAACTTTCAGTTCATGCAACTGAACTGGTAAGAACAAAGACTGCCCTTGAGACTCTTTGGAATCTCCTTGGAAGGGACTATACCAGTCCCTTGGAAGTTCCTCTTTACTACCCACATGGTAGATAAACTTCAGGGACTCAAACCTTGGATATGCATCTCACAGCTGACGAAGGCCCCACCTGACATCTGACCCTATACAAGCACTGGAGACCTTCAAATCAAAATGACTAGGAAGAGAAACAGCTGACATCAAAGTAGAATGCTTCCTCCCAAGACATCAGATCAAGACTTCATACTTGAACACACACAAATCCCTTTCTTCCTACCTTTCTTTCCTTTACTCTGACACTGGCCTAGAAAGACAATGCCATTATTCGTATCTTCCGGGCAATAGCTAACTAGGGTAGTCATTGCCTTTCAGACCACTGGATTTGTCATCAAAAGCATCCATCTGTCCATTAACAGTGCCGCTTTCGTGGAAGTGGCTTGTGCCCCAAAGGGTTGGTCTTTGTCTCCTGGGACCTAGGAGCGCCTATGTAGCTGATGCACAGCTAGACAATGCCTCGTAGGTTTAACTGTGCTACTAAATTTTCACAAATTAAGGTATATCACTGGTCAACTTCCCTGGATTTACACTGTCAATTTAGAAAGACCTCCCAAGAGGCATTTGTGACTCAGCATTTGCTTCCTTTGGCAGGGCCATACTTCCCTGGTTAGGAGTAAATGTAAATGAGAATATGATCAGAAACTTCTCCTTAACTCTTAAAGGTATTGCAGAATCTATTGCTAAGAATATAGCTGCCCAACAAAGATCCTTAGGCTCTCTGGCCAAAGCTGTTCTTCAAAATAGGGTAGACTCTGATTATCATTTTAGCTAATAAAGGAGGTGTCTGTGCTGTGGTCACCACCATCTGTGTTGTTCCTGGATTACCACTTCTGGGGAATTTGAAACTCAGCTACCCAAGATCACCGAACAAGCCACTTGGCTTAAAAAGGTGATTCCTTCCACAGAGTTTTTCTTTGACTTATTTGATTGGATGGGGTCTTGGGGACCATGACTCTGAAATGCACTCCACACATTGGGAATTATCCTGCTTATAATAATCATAATAGTCTCCCTGGTGCATCGTATTCTCTCAAAAGTTTTAAATGCATGTTTGCAACTACTAACCACCAAGCCAATGATCTCCCTAAAAATGGAACATCAGAAAAGGAACAAAGAGTATGACCCACTAAAAAATTGTGAACCTGAATTTTTAACCTGTGAATGTCACAGAGACTAAACAAAAATGTCATGATCTGTGATTACCACACAAAGAATCAATAAAAGCTGCAAGAACTACAGAGCAGCCACTGAGGGTGACACTGATGTCTTAAGTGTTGATTACATCTCTCGGGTAAGCTAAGAGTCTGATTAAAAGGTGGTTAGTTGTTAAAAAGAAAACCATAGACCCAAAAAGGAGTCACTTAGGTTAAGGCTCCATGTCAGTAAACCAAGACTGAATACCTAACCTAACTACAGTTTCAACCACCCCAGGAATGTAACCTTTAGCCAACCAAACTGGAATGTCCTGGTCAGCACTAGGAAATGTACTGATAGGCCCCTTTTGTTCCCCTGAGGAGGGCAACCTTGTCTAAAACAATGCATCCTTTGCTAATAAATTTTTTCTTCTCCCTCCCTGCCTTTAAAAACCTTTCCTTTTCCACAGCTTGACAGAGCTCCTTTCTATTTGCAGATGAGATGCTGCCCAATTCATGACTTGTTTAATAAAGCCAATTAGGTCATCAAATTTACAAATTTTTTTAACACTGTTTCTATGCATTTTTAAACTGACAAGTAGAGACTTATTTTTCAAACATAATTTGTTAGATGAGAAAAAAGTGTTCCCATATTTACTTACCTGATCTATACAAAATGTTCTGTCACAAATGAGGTGCTACAGGACAACTAAAATCATTGCATGTTAGTGGATGTGTGTGTGCATTTGGATGTGTCTATGTATGTCTCTCAAAGTTCGGCCAAGTTACTTTGGGAGTTGCTTGTGAATTCATTGGCTAGATTGATTTTGTATTATAATTAAATGAAATTCCTTCCTATTTATTAATTCACTCATGTTGCAAGTATATAACTGCTTATTTTAAAAAGTATATGCATTTCTGAACATGCATTTACCTAGGACTTTTAAAATTGTACCTAGAATATAGTTTATAAAGTATGTATCACTTATGTAACTACTATATCTTATGTGTTTTTGTGAAATTACCTAAAAAGTTTAAAAGAATCATAAAACTGGTTTAATTGTGTGCAAGGATTTAAGAAACCACAGAGGAAATACTAATAACAATATTAGAACAAATATGTAATGAGACAGAAAATAAATTACAAGAATAAAGACATATAGGTAAATGGAAGAGGGGAAAAACGAAATAAGGATGACAATCAAAGATAAATCCCAAGATGTTCAATAACTATGAACATGTCACAAGAACAGGCCTATGCTTTCAGAAAACTATATTCCCTAAAGGAAAATATATGTTGCTTTCCCAAGTCTGACTGCTGGACTTTTTAAGTGGTGTTTTCTGAAGAATGAGATTATGGATTTTGTTGCAATAAAAATACATTAATAATCTGTTAATAAGTCATTAACTGTAAAGATCCTAAATAATTACATTATATCAAATGGAGACAGCTCACAGAACTCCTAGGAGCAGACCATCCTCAGCCACATCTTCCCAAGGAAACTTGATCTTAGAGAGGTTTAATCATTTACTCATAATTGAATTGGCAGAGGGGACTTCTGACTGTACTCTTAACCACTACCCTGAGCTTCTCCAAAAGAGGTCTGGCATTCAAAACACTTTCTTTAAATGAATTACCTGTAGATTTCAGTAACTGAGAAATAGGACATACCATCATGCCCTTGACTGTGCCCAGTCTGTTCCTTTAGGACCCAGTTGAGAGTCTATTCCTGGTAAATGAAATTCTCAAAATTGATGGCTGAATCCCATCAATGAAGCTTATTCACAAATATTATATGCTCTATGGGGCTATTTCATCTTTTATAAAATACAGTTTACCCAGAAGAAAAACACACAGAAAAGCACAAGTGACAATTTTCTTTGTTTATCAAGACACTCTAACAAATCACCTACGTGTAGAAAAATCCACCCCAAGGGCATGGCTAGAGGAACTACTGAGGGTCAAGGAACTAGTGGGGATGAAGTGACTGTAAAAGATAGACCTCGTGCCATGATGATTCCTGCAACATAAGGGCCAGAGCCCTTTAATAACAGGGATAACTGATACTCAGTTTCCATTTTCTATCTGGTCCTGTGCTGCAATATAATTTCACTGCCTCATCTGGCCCCTCAGGTACAGCCTATTGTCCCTCAATCTCCACTAAAGTTTGCTGCCCAGTGCTCTGAATGGGATGCTGCAGGATGAACATAGGTAGGAGATGAATTATTTTATGGAATAAACTAGACTAGGAGAAATATAATCTCAGGAAAACCATCAAGCATGTATCTTGCATTTCAGGGTAAATAAATAGTTGATGAGTATAAGTTTTTTTTATAGATGTAATCCACCTTTTTACAAGGAATCTAGGCAATGATCACCATGGCTGCTAAAGTGACATAAGAGATACTACATGTCAAGTGTTCCTGATGGAAGTATACATCACCACCTATAAGATATCCGTGTCAAACATCTGAATTTTCGTCCATCTATCACTAGATCTGACAACTTACAGCAAACGTAAGGGGATGAAGATGTTCACATCATTAGATGCACTCAATAAAATTTCTGACTGTGGGAAGTGATACGAACAAATAACAAAACTACCTCACTAAGTAAACTGCAAGGAAGATAAAAGTTTGGGGAAACTGTAGATTAAAGGAGACTTGAGAGAATATCAAAATATTGTAACTTAAGAACATTATTTCATTCTTGTTTGGATCCTGATTTAAGCAAATATGAGAGAGTTGGGGAAATTTGAACACTGGATATTGAAAGAATTATTATTTTTTACATATGATAAAATATTGGAGTTTTGCTTAAAAAAAGAGTTCTTAACTTTTATAAATTAAATAATCAACTGTTTACAGAACAAATAAAATATTTAGGTATTTGTTTTGAAATTATCCAGGATTGGGTGTGGAGAAATGGGTGGGGTTTAGAAGAAACAGGAGTCTGTTAGTTGACAGTTGGTTGCATATATCTTCAACTTTTTATAGCAAAATTTTAAGAGTGTATATGTTCACTTTCAATAGTTATTCTCTAAACTCAAGTATGTTTTTCTGAATGATTATGTGATCAAAATTTGTCAGTTCCATAGTACTAATAAAATTTTAAGCATGCTAAAAATATTGGAAGCTACTTCAAGAGAATTTCACAAGAAAATTTAATCACCAGATATAATTTTATCCTTATGCCTGTATATTTACCATTTTATAAACCTCTCTCTGAAAACATTGAGGGTTATCTAGAAAGATCTTTGAATAAATTTCAGTTTCAACTCCAACTTAGAACTGTGCTCAATTATGCTTTGAATGTTATAAAACAAACAAGAAAGTTTTGTGTTTTATGGATATTAAGGACTTGTTTCAAAACAATATTTGAAAACATGAAATTCAGTATCTATTCATTTTTACGACAAAGAAAAAATTCCAATACAAAAAATGTTGACTGCTTCTGAAAAAACACATTTTCTTTCTAGTTTCATTATGATAACATATTAAGCCAGATGTTAGGATAATAAACTATGTGAGACAAATGCTGGATTATGGTATATGCCTACATGTTTAGGAAGAAAACTTGTGTGCAAGTTTCTATAGAATCTACAGTTATAGTAAGAGAATATTTTTTTCCTTTTAATAGGCCATATCTCCAGAATAGCTCTACTTGCTTTTCTCAAGTGGAATTGTTTTAAGAACAATGAAATAGAATAACTTCAGTATCTTATCTCTGTATAAGACCTATGGAGAGAATAATGGTTATCAAAAATCTTACAATTGAATGGCCCTTCATTGTTAATAAGGAAAGGATGGACTTAAAAACTGTAGGGAGCATAAACAGCTGTGACTGACCTCTCCCCACCTAAAGAACAAGCTCAAGTTCTTTTGAAATGTCAAACAGCTGCTATATAACCAGTTACCAACTGATGCTTTCCTTAGCTGAAGTTGTCTATAAAACAGATAATGAGTTGAGGTTTAACTGCTAATAAGTCACTGGGAAGTACAACCCCAAGAAAGTGAAAGTGCAGGAAAAGGGAAGCAAGTGAAGGAGGAACAGGAAGCAATAGCAGCATGGGGAGAGTCACAATTATTTTTGTTTATTTGTATGATATACTTAATTTTATTGTATATTTAATGTAACATACAATGGAGTAAAAAACTGCCTCCCAAACCACCCTCTTAAGTAAAACCTGCAATCACCTAGGGTCCTTGTTAAAGATGTATGTTTCTATGGCTCTATGAATGTTTGATACGTTCCTTGGAAAACATTAACCAACATCACCAACTGTTTGTAAACTGTGGCATCATTTGGTACAGAGTATAACAATGTACTTAGGTCAGTGTGAATACATAAAAAATTTTTTTTGAAAGTTCCATTTTGAAGTCTTTGAAAGACTGTTGGCAAATGGTCAGGCTGTTCTAAAGACTCTGAGGCAGAAACACTACTTTCCCAACTACTTTACATTGCAAGATATTTTGAGTGGAACCGTTATTTTGTTGCTCTGTAGGACAGTGTTAATCAACCCCAAATAACTCAACAGCTCAAACAAGAGGGAGAGAAGAGAGAGATAGTAACCTAAAGATAAAGGAAGCAAATAAAGAACTTTAGCTAAAGAGGGAAAATAGTTTCATTTAGCAGTAATACCAAAGAATTCAGTATTTCTGGATTCTGGGAAGGTAACGGAATAGGAGGTAACTGTGATAACCTCATATCTACACACTTAGCCAGCAACTATATCTAATACAACTAACTCTGAAAATGACCTGAAGGCTGGCAGAATAGAGATTCTACAGCTAATGAAAAAGAGAAGGCCACATTGAGAAGATTAAGGGGCTGAGGCATGATCACTAGGGATCCAAACCCTTTTCCAATCTCAACAAATAAGCAGGAGTGAGGAATGAAGGGGGAGGGGATAAATTCCCTAAAACCCGTCACACATGGCCCTGGGGCTCTGCACAGTGAAGAAGAGCCTCTGTAATATCTGGCTTTGAAAATCAGTGAGATATAATGCAGGGGAAAGCTAGGGCACTGTGAGAGGCCGAGTCTGTGCTCTTGGAGGACCAGGAGGCTGTGTGTCATTCTACAGGGCCAGTATTACCTTGATACCAAAACCAGACATTTACTACAAAAATAAAAAATAGACCAATATCCCTAATGAACATACATGCAAAATCCTCAACAAAATATAAGCAAACCAAATTCAAAAATACATTAAAAGGATCATTTACCTTGACGAAGTGGGATTTATTCCAAGCTTGCAAGGACAGTTCAGTATCCACAAGTCAACATGATATATCACATTAACAAAAGGAAGGATAAAACTATATGATAATCTCAATAGATGTTGAAAGAGCATTTGACCAAAATTCAATATCTATCCATGACAAAAACTCTCAATAAAGTGGGTACAGAGAGAATATAACTCAACATAATAAAGGCTATATATGACAAACCCACATCAAATATCATACTCAATGGTAAAAAGCTAAAAGCTTTTCCTCTAAGATCAGGAATAAGACAAGGATGTCTACTTGTAGCATTCTCTTGTATTTCAGATGTCCTAATCCATAATTCTTTTATCCACATTTATTACTTACTTGTACAAGACATACTCTAAGATGGAAGAGCATGCACACGCGCACACACACACACACACACACACACTGATTATCTCTGGGGCTATCTCCTGGGACCATCTTGAATCTACTAATTAAAAAGAACAACTATGATTATAAAAGCATACGATTTTGATCATAAATTGCATATGCCACAAGCAGAATCTAGCAAAAAGGCCAAGTGAAGATGTGGCTACTGGTCATCTGCTAGGCTTTCTTATTGGTAAAATACCTACTTGCCTCATCAGCTGTCTTATACAACTACTCAGATTGTGTCTTAGCAAATTTACAGACAACTATGTTATCAACTTTCTGGATCACTTGGGAATAGTCAAATTCATGAATACCATGTCACACAGTAAGCACATTATATTATACAGTTCATACCTACAAGGGAAGCTTTTCAGATTAAAAGTAGAAATTTATTTTAATTAAATGATACTTTTTTGGAGAAAGCAGTCTTACAAAGAAATAATATGTATTTGGGAGCTATTCATGCGTTACTTTGGGTAATCTATTTTGGATAATCCATTTTCTTGTCTTTTGCCTTTCTAACTATGTCTTTAATCTCAGTAATCCTCATTGAGAGAGGTGGAAGAAGGGAGGGAGACAGAGACAAAGTGAAGAAAGAAAATGAAAAATAGTTTGTTTTAAAAAGATTTGGGAGTGGAAGAGAGTAAAAATAACACATTAAATCCATTTTAGGCTTATTTTTGGATGCTTTTTTGTCATTTATTATCCCCAAACCCAGTTTTAAGTACCTTCAACCATAAATCACAAAATAATTGGTCAATAAATTAGCAATCAGTGTGAAATGACTTTTTAGAAGAAATTTTCATTACATAGAAAGAGGTAGTATTCTATCTTAAATCTTCATTCTTCTTGGTAAGCATAACAAGCCACTCAGTGAATGCCGTATTTATGAAAGTGCCATGTAATTAGCTGACTCACCTAATAAGACTTCATAGCAGAGCAACATTGTTTTTCCCCATTACTTGGGTATAGTCCTAATAGTAAATATAATACACAATGGGAAACCAGGGAATAAACTATTTTCAGTTTTCATGTCTAAAGATTAAGCATCTTTCATTAATGAAAAATGCTTTCATATACATTTAAATATATATTAAATTTGTTTTTTGAGTTTGCATGGAATTCTTGAAGAGCAGACTCTCAGGTAGTGATTGATTAAGACATCAAAGTGAAAGTGGGTCAACCTGAGAAAGATCTACTCTTGCGTTGAGCACAGAGGCAGCCATCATTTCACCTCCACAAATGCACTGATATGTGGAGGCAAGTCTTAAGATTAGCAAATGGGTGAGGAATCAGTTGAGAGTCTAGGCTTTGACCAAGTGATAGGGAGTCTGCCCCTGTGTTTCAGAGACCCAAGGGAATGCTGAAACCTCTATCCATGTCTCAACAGATTGCTGATAAAAGGGAATCTACTTTCAAAATTATCAGAAAAGATAACGAGCTGGGTGTACCATTAGAAGGATATTCAAATGAGATGTTATTAAAGTGCTTAATCTTCCATCATATTTCTGACATGGAATAACAAGAAACCAAGCTAAGGTTTATTTACTGCTTATTTGGTATTTCGTACTATTTCAAGAGTTTCATATGCATTATTTAATCTTAAAAAACAATCTTATGAGGACGTTACTAACATTTTCTCTATTTTATCAATGAATGAATGGAGATAGGAAGTCTGGGGGGCTCAGAGCCCACACTCTTAGCTCATGTGCAATACTATTTGTCAAGCTTCTTAAAAAAAAGGAAAAAACAATTGTTACTAAAATTGTAAGTTGAACTGCTTATATGAAAGTATGTTTCAAAAAAATTAATACTAGGAAAACATCATGTAAACATTTCATGATTAAATATCTGAACTATCTCTCTTACTACTTGGAAGTCTGTCACTATTTTTATTGAAAAAAGAAGAAGCTAAAAAATTTTTTGTATATGTGCGTGATATATTTACAAGGGGAAAAACAGAGAATATATTTTTTACCACTTGGTTATTAAATATGCAAACACTAAGCTGATTAGTTTTTTGTTACAAGGAAAAATAGCTTATTATAAATTCAATGCATAGCATTTTTCTAGTTTAGATCTTTTCCTTAGAGTGCACTCTAACATAATAAAGATGATAAAATTTTCAGAAACAAATTGTTAATGTCCCCCCTACAGACATGGCATGGAAACGACAGTTTTTTTAGAATGGTTTTGCAATATTATCACTTGAGTTTCTTTCTTCACTCCTTTTAAACACCTAAAAAAGCTTTCCCCTGGGTCACAAGCCTTCCCTTTAGATTTTCACGGGAAATGGCAATCTCTCTCAAGCTCCCACACCAAGTTCATTTTGATTATCACAATAAAATTAATGGTCCATTAAGTCCATGGTGCAGATGTTACACTTAGTCATGATGTTTATTTATGTATTTGCCTTTACTCCTCAGAATTTGAAGGGGAATAAAGATTACTTCCTCATTGCAACAAATGAATACCCTTTGCTTTTTCTAATATTGCCTTTTTTCTTTCTTTAATTAAGCACTAAATGTTTGGGTTCTTTTAATTACTTTTAAGCACCCATTATTTCTGGATTACATTACTGAATCTCAATAAATCAACACAGAGTTCTTTATTTAATATTTTTAACCATTCTCCTTTCTCCAATTTGGTTCATTTATCTCTCTCTCCCCTTGATTTTCATTGAGTGGGGGCTCCTGATCTCTGTATCAGAGGGAGAAAAACAACACACAAATATTTTGTATTTATGATGCTACAGCTGTCTTAACGGCTGCAAGGAGCAGGTAGGGTGAGTGGGTAGGGGTGTGTATGCGTGCTTTTGTGTGTGTGTGTGTGTGTGTGTGTGTGTGTGTGTGTTAGGAAACATATTGAGGATGATTCTTAATTCTGTCAGTCGAGGAACTGAAACTGGTTACACAATCACTCCAAATACTTTGTATCATGGTTCCCTTCAACAGTTCACTATTTGTTGGATGGAAGCCCAGGAGAAAATATGCTTTTAAGAGCATGGGATTTGATGGCTGACTGACCTATTGGCAGATGGTATTTGTGAAATTTTGAGCAATTTAGATGTCTTAAGTGGAATATGGCAATAATAAAACCTTTCTCAGACTATTGTTGTATAAAATGAGACGATATATATGAAATATCCTACAATGACCAGTGCACAGTCATAAGATCAAATATTCACTAAGCATCTAGCAGGTACTAGACTGTGTTCTTTTTGTTATCTAAGTATCCCAACAAATGCATATCATGTAATGTCTCAGTACATATTACCATTGTTATTGTTACATTTTCATCTTACTGCTATTTCTATGAAAGCTTTCCTTGGAAAATGTTGAAACGAAAAAAAAAACTATTTTAAGAATGGAAATTTTTGCTTCACTTCATTCACTAGGTACATCAACTCTCCAATGGACCTCAGGGTTTTGAGAAATGGACTTTTCCAAACTGTTACACAAGTCCCCCTTTTTGCTCCCTCTCCCTCAGCTGCCGAGGAAAACAGCTGATAACTTTGATACATGGTACTAGACGATGGATAGGCCTTTTTGTACCCTTGTTGAACTGTGAGCACAACATCCTGGTGATATAGATAAAAAACAAATGCTACAGAGCCCTCAGGGCAAATGTTGACAAGTGGAGAAATGTGTTAAAAACAAGTTTTTAATTGTTTTTAACTTCAGGCTTCTAAGCAGAAACAGAGTTATATTTAGACAATACCAAGGGTGAGACATATTCAGAGCACCAATACTTGAAGATGCATACACTTTTTCTGATACTTAAAATGCTGGTAAAGAAGCACCTCTTATCCTTGCAATAACTAGCTTCCCACAACAGAAGCAAAACAAGATACATATTAAAAGCCATGACATTTCCTTTGTACAGTCTTGGGCCAACCTCACAAGAGTCAGTATTGTACCTTTGAAACTCTAGATTGCTCTGTCCATTGTAACCTTGATGTAAGTACAAAATTTATAGAGTACAGAGATCTTGGAAATGGTAAATACCAGTTGTGTAACATTAGTAGTAATAACAGCATGTCACAGTGATTGATAGCAGGGTGACTTGGTTCTACAAGCAAGGGATACATTTGTGTTTAAGTAGCTATAAGGATTTGGGAGGCAAATTAAGAATTAATACAGGGAATTGACCTAATAATGACAATTTTTGTGATTACTTATGAGTGCCTCCAAATTATAATAAAAATTATGGAACAGAAAATACTGTTTCTCTACAGTCTAATTCAGAGATAGAGTTTCCATGTATTGTGTGTTGTTTCCAAATATGCAGTCTTATTGCCAGTATCAACCCACTAGACTAATCAAAAGAAAGTAAATAGCAGTACGAATCCAGTAAGCACCCTTCATCAGGTCCCCCCCACCAACCTCATTACAGTCACTGTCCATCAGCATAGTGAGATGCTATAGAATCACTACTTGTCTTCTCTGAGTTGTACTATAGCCCTCCCCGTGCCCCCCCAACATTACATCTGCTAATCGTAATGCCCCTTTTTCCCCCTTATGCTTCCCTTCCCACCCATCTTCCCCAGTCCCTTTCCCTTTGGTAACTATTAGTCCGTTCTTGGGTTCTGTGCATCTGCTGCTGTTTTGTTCCTTCAGTTTTTTTCTTTGTTGTTATGCTCCACATATGAGTGAAATCATTTGATACTTGTCTTTTTCGGCTTGGCTTATTTCACTGAGCATAATACCCTCTAGCTCCATCCATGTTGTTGCAAATGGTAGGATCTGTTTTCTTCTTATGGCTGAATAATATTCCATTGTGTATATGTACCACATCTTCTTTATCCATTCATCTACTGATGGACACTTAGGTTGCTTCCATTTCTTGGCTATTGTAAATAGTGCTGCGATAAACATAGGGGTGCATATGTCTTTTTCAAACTGAGCTGCTGCATTCTTAGGGTAAATTCCTAGGAGTGGGATTCCTGGGTCAAATGGTATTTCTATTTTGAGTTTTGAGGAACCTCCATACTGCTTTCCACAATGGTTGAACTAATTTGCATTCCCACCAGCAGTGTAGGAGGGTTCCCCTTTCTCCACATCCTCGCCAACATTTGTTGTTGTTTGTGTTTTGGATGTTGGCCATCCTCACTGGTGTGAGGTGATATCTCATTGTGGTTTTAATCTGCATTTCTTTGATGATTAGCGATGTGGAGCATCTTTTCATGTGCCTGTTGGCCATCTGAATTTCTTCTTTAGAGAAGTGTCTATTCATGTCCTCTGCCCATTTCTTAATTGGATTATTTGCTTTTTGTTTGTTGAGGTGTGTGAGTTCTTTATATATTTTGGATGTCATCCCCTTATCGGATACGTCATTTATGAATATATTCTCCCATACTGTAGGATCTCTTTTTGTTCTACTGATGGTTTCCTTTGCTGTACAGAAGCTTTTCAGCTTGATATAGCCCCACTTGTTCATTTTTGTTTTTGTTTCCCTTGCCCGGGGAGATATGTTCATGAAGAAGTTGCTCATGTTTATGTCCAAGAAATTTTTGCCTATATTTTTTTCTATGAGTTTTATGGTTTCATGACTTACATTCAGGTCTTTGATCCATTTGAGTTGACTTTTGTGTATGGGGCTAGACAGTAGTCCAGTTTCATTCTCTTACATGTAGCTGACCAGTTTTTCCAACACCAGCTGCTGAAGAGGCTGTCATCTCCCATTGTATATCCAAGGCTCCTTTATCAAATATTAATTGACTGTATATGTT
>JAVSCE010004772.1:0-227557 GCA_032199065.1 Smutsia gigantea
AAATTATACAATGGCTCCCTGTCAAAGTGAAATAAATGCAAACACCTTGCCATACCAAAACCTACAGTGTCTAAAGGACCTTGCCTCTACCCAATTTCTTAATCTCATCTCCTACTACCTTAGTCTTTGTTCTCACTTGCCTTCTTGCTGTTATTAGAATACATTAAGCTTTCCCTCACTCCAGATCCTTTGCAAATGCTCTTTCCTCTCCCTTTCCCATGATCTTTGTAAGGCCTTCCCTCTTAGTGTATTCCTGTCTGGGTGAAGTGACACTTGCTCAAAGAACTTTTCCCTGGCCACATTAAAATATGTACTATTCATCTATTTACCTGTCATTATAATTCATTTGTTTATGTTCTCCTGTATTTCTCCCTCAGTAGAAAATAAGCTCCTTGACAACAAAGACTGTGTCTGTACCATGGTAACCCTAGAATCTAGATGAATGTCCTGTAGCATTTGTTGAATAGTCACTATCCTGCACCACAAAGTTGCTTCACTTAATACTGGTATCCCTGAAATAGTTCCTAGACTTTACTATTAAAATATGTCCCACCCTGAAAATCTACAATGCCAAGCTCACACATAATGTTCTCAAGGACCAAACCCCATGTTTTACTTCACTGTCATTTGTCCCTTTCAATCTTTACATTCAAGGAAAATTAAAGAGATCAGAAACTTATTACCCATTTGTCTCCATTAGTTTTAGAGTTAATATTTCTTAAATTCGCTACATGCAAAGCATTTTTTGAAAAAGAAATAGGGCATTGTGAAATCACATTTGAAGGTTTTCATTTTGGGCATACCTGGATAGGTCTCAGAGTGCAAGTTGCCTGAGAAACCTGTTTCTTCCCTCAGTACACATTCTACCTCCCACTACACCGAGCTTTACTGAAAGCAATTTTCATTAGAAAATTTTTTACATTCTGGTAAGATGAATGTTTAAGGATACATCAAAGTATACTTCATCAGCTAAAGATATTCTTTGCAAAAATAGTTAATGCAACACTTTTTTCTTAATGAATAAGTCAAGATTTCAAAACAGGCTTGCTATTGTAAAAGAGTTCTCCTCACAGTTAACTTTCTGCGAGTGAACCAAGGTCATCTTTACATTGGGTGGTAAAGGTTAAGAATTCCTTACTACATGTAAAATAAATCTAGATAGTGATCAAGTAACTCCTAAGGTGTTCTAAGGAAAATTATGTATCGTTATACATTTTGAAAGGTGTAGTAGTGATATGGAATCATTACAAATCAGAATTTTTTGTGGTTGGTAGGTGTAATAATTTGGTTTTAGGAGATTCAATTATTGACCTATTAGATGAAAAACTTGCTGAACACCAAATATAAACCATGCTCAATGCTAGGCATGGAGCATACCCAAGGTAAATTAGGTAGTACCTTTGCTTTTGAAAAACTAAAAAGTTGCTCAGAAAGATATCCAAATAACAAGTAATTGCAAACTAATTTAATAATAGTTATGAAAATGATAATAAATTCATATTTTTTCTGGATTATTTATTCCACAGATTGCAATGGTCTTAGAGTATGTGTAAACTCAGAGTAAGCAGTTAGAAATAATCAGAAAGAGACATTTGTATTATGTTTTGAATAATGAAAAAGAATATGCAGAAGAGAATGAAGGAAAAGATATCTAATAATAGCAGAAGAAATGCCTTGGTGTAAAGTCATGAAACCAAAATATAAATCTGGGTTGCCATCTTGGATATATGAGAATTTCACTGCAGCTGAAGCAAACTTTCGGAGAAGATAGGGATGGCTATATTTGGTATAAGGTGAAAGATGTAAATTGTGGCCAAACTGTGCACCAGTTTGGATGCCTTCTACAATATATGGCAGTATTCAATTTTATAATGTAGGCAATGGTGAATAATATGAAAAATATGATTAGACATTTTTACGTAAATGACTATTTTGACAGTGAGAATATATGTAAAAGTGTGCAAAATGGTATTGATATAGGACATTTACCAGGCTGTTAAAGTTGAAAGACACTAAGAACCTGAACCAAAAGGGATAATAAGCATGGATCAAAATAAATGGCTAAATTTTGGAGACACTAATGGTATATTTAATTGGATTTGATGTCTGATTGGAGAAGAATTCAGGAGAAAAGACTTAACAATTACATTTTCCTCATGGAAATATAGATGAGTAGAGTTAAGTTTAAACTTAGAGTTAAAAAGGCTAGAAAGTTCAGCTGAGTGAATACCTTTGAGAAGGAAGATAATAAGTTATTTTGGGGATATATTGAGCTTGAAGTTTCTGGGGACCTCTAGATGTCCACCCCTTGTCATCACATATACTCCTATCAGAAGTGGCATGTAATTATGGCACAAGAGTAGAGAGACCTCAACTGACATAATTATGCTTCTAGTAGATTAGAATAATTCTTGGCCATAAGGAGCTTTGAATTTAGGCATTGCATAAGATATATCATTATTATTATTCAGAACAACCCTGAGGAACTCAAATTTCTAGGTTCTCATGGCATTTCTTGCTATAGGATTTGGGTTCCTTGGCCATCTAAAACTTCTTTGATTCAAGGTGACTGAGAGTGTTGGTTCTTGATTCAGACAAAACTTGGTTTTAATCTTAATTACCTAGCTATGTGACTTTGGACAAGTTACTTAATGGGAATAATAATTCTATTTAACCCACGTAAATATTGGGATTAAATGAGATACTTAAAACAGGTAATTTCATTCTTTAGTTCTTTAGGGACTTCCTATTAATTAGGTTGAATATTCCACTTGCCCTCTCATTGCTATTGTCTGCATATTTAAAGATTAATGACTAGAATAAGTTCTGAGTCAATGTTTATTCTATTGTAACAGTTAGTCCAGAGCACTTAAAATTGGTGTCATTTCCCATTTCCTCAAACTTTTTCTGTACCATAAACATATTTTCTGTTGTGAGGGATACGATGGAGACCATAATTAATTTGAAAATCACATAGTAAGAGATTTCTAACTGGGTAAAAGAAGATCTCCAAAGAACTAAGAGAAGTAAACATTTCTGAAAAGAAGAAAAAAAAAGCTATTCATTACCTGTCCCATAAACTTCCTTTCTGATCAGCCTGCTAATCTAGGGTCAGCACTCCATATCCTAGATAAAGCCATGACCCAGTTCAGAATCTCTTTTCCAGATACACACAGGGATGAAGTATTTGGAACTGAATTGTCACTGCATCCCCCTCAGGAACTGCTCCCAAAGTGCCTGCTGCTGAGATGCTCAGCATGGCCTGATTTCTGTCCTTCTTGAGAACCTACTTATATAATGATGATTTTGATTTTCTGAGCTATACAATTCTTAAAATAGGTCTTTTTTCTCCTTTATCTACTTTTATTGTTAAGTTAGGAAAAGCTGGAGTTTGTGATGATAACCAAATATTCAAATTGATACAAAAATTGATAAGAGAGAGGGGCTATACAAAAATGATACTCATGAAACAGGGTATTTGGAATTAGTTATCAAACTCAGTTTGGGTAAATGGAATTGAAGTCTCTATTTATGTTTTGGATGACATGGAATTAGTCCATGCCTCTCAGTGCCAACTGCATCAATCAACTTACTCCATGCAGCCCCATAGTGAGCTTTTGGTAAAGTTTTGGGAGACAAAGCAACTGCTGAGATAGATCAATACAGAGGAAAGAGAAATGTTTCTGACCAAAGAAATGAAGGCGCTAGCCAAGCACTGAATATTTAAAGTTACAAAACAAAACAAAACAAAGCTAAAATTTGACATATTTATCCCTTAGGAGTTTTGTATGACAGTAATGCAAGAACAGCTTACTGCTTATATCTGTTTTTGAAAATACTATGAAGAGACTGAATGGTGGAAGTTGCTGGATTTTATTGACAGTTGGCTACTGACAAAAAAGTTAAAGGTTGATCATGCAGTTTAGGAGAACTAAGAGCACTGAAGAATCCCAATTTCCCAAATCCCTTGACAGTTATTTCTATTGTGACTTTTGGCTGAAGTAAGGTGTTTCCCCAATAGAAAAAAATTAACCTTTTGCCTCATACCATACTCCTCATATTGTCATGTAAAAGGTAACATAAATTTAAATTATGGAATTGGTAAAGTGGAACCATAAAAGTTAAAGAAAGAGTTTCATCCAGAAGGATATTCAGATGGTTTGAGGAGCAGATTCTGGCTTATCGCTGAGCTTTGAGCATGACAGGACACCTGTTCTTGCCAGTGAATCTGTATACTAAGATGGCAACATGAACCCAGCCTTCTCTCACTATCTGGCTGTAGAGTTGGGAATGTGCAGCCACTCTGTGGCATCCGGCAAACCTGACGCATGTGAAGGAGCCCCAGGAAGCCTCAGAAGGACACATAAGTTGCATCAGCAAGTTACTGTTTCTCGAGTGCCTCGCATACATACCACTTCCTCACCACCACCCATTGGAATCAGGGGAGTCCCTCAGATATGGGGGGAAAGTGTGTGTGTGTGTGTGTGTGTGTGTGTGTTGATTATTAGTCCAGGCTCAATTTTCTTGAAGTATCTTCTCCTGCTCAATGTGATTCTGGTAAAGCTACTAACCACAGAATTTGTGCTCCTATATAAAGGATGCACAGGTGACCCAGGCCAGGCCAATTCCTTTCTCAGGACTCTAGAGCAGAGATACTCAGTAATGGAAGATCTTTAGTCATGATTAAAACAACGTAGTTCTCTAAAGAGAATGTAAGTGATGTTTTTAGTGCTGTAATTCCTGGTGTTACATGGTTCCTGCCTTTTTAAGACCTATTTTAATTCTTATTTTTATCACTTGCAATAATTACCCTTTACTTGCTCTATCTTACTAGGAAGAGTTAAGTCTAAACAGAATTTATCAGTTCTTATAAAAGCAGCTTGGATATTTTGTAATGAGAATAAATAAAGCTATGCTAACTACATAAAATAAATATTTTATTTCAATGTGGCCATGAGTAAGGAAAATGTTAATTAATTGAATTATAAACAATAGAATACTCAAATATACTTAAATGTTGAACAAATAGTAAGTTGAACAATGTATGTCAGAGAAGGCACAGCCATCCAGTGTCATCTGTTCCTTCACGATCATGAGGCATTAAGGACATTGAAAGTACAGCCATATCTTCTGTATCTAATGTCTACAATAGAAACAGTTCAGACTGATAATTAACTTAGTCCCTGTTTTTACCTAAGAACCAGTTAAAACATCTATCTCCAATTAGTATACTTTAAATGGAAATGATGGTAGGAAGTTTTTTGAATGAAATTTGAAGAAATTTATCCAAAAGCACTATTATCAGTTTTATCGGTAGTACAGTTTACAGAGTACAGGCCAATTTCCTATCTGTCCTTAGATGCACAAAGCTGATTTACATAGGAGTTTAAAGTTCCTGAGTTTTTAGAATGAACTGAGGTGACAGAATTATTTTATCCCCAAAATATGTATCTATAAATGGACCCTAGATCTTCAAAAATCATTGCCCCTGGCTTAACCTGACATATAAATCAATGCATAAAACAAGTTTCTGACAATCATTTATTGGACTGTACAGAAAAAGACCTGCCCTTAATGATGTTACCCTGGACAGCCAACCCTCTTGGCTGTCCCCATGGCGATATGAGGAAAATGAATTGGGAAGAACCGTGACTTCTTCACACATGGTAAGCATTCAGCATTTCCTATCTTCTATGGTAAATTTCTTCTTTTAATTGGAAAATTTTAAATATATTAAAGCCAACTATACAAAGAATTGCACTAAATAGTTTTTAATTCACATTTGAAAAAGCAAATATACTTGGAATTGCCACATTTTAAAATACTCGGTATTGAAATTATTTCTAGGAAGTCAGAAATTGAATACATTATAATATATAAGATGATTTGTTTGACAAGAGTACAAAACTTGATCATCGAAAATTTATTAAAGTCATGTAAAACTCCAAACTCTTTTGGAATCTGTTCTTTGATGACAAAGCAGAGAGGGTTTCACAACTTCAATGTAAAAACACGATGGCTTTTTTTTGTACAGTCAACTCTATATAGTTAGTATTCTCTTTCCACACACATCTTAATAAATGCATACTATTATATACAAAGTTTACTATCTACCATTCCTCACATCCTTGAAACCCTTGGCCAGGGCCCATGATGTAAGCTTCTTCCATAAGTGATTCTGTTATTTTCTACCAATATATTCTTGCAATGTTTTCTTTCTTCCTATTCTTTCTCCCAAATATTTACACTGTGAATTCTGAAATCTCCAATCCATGATTAAATTCCACTACCATTCTCTTACACTCTATTACCATACAGGTGTCAGCTGAGATAGCACAGTCTTGGTTCCTCACTGCCTTTTCTATGCCATTATTGCTAATTTCTCATGTAAAAACCAGTTTGCTTTTTGAGGATTATTCCAATTGGCTATGCAACCCGCTAGCCTTCCTCATGCTTGTCATTTTTCTCTCCTTTACTGATAACTCTGTTACCTGCCTTTTCTTGTCTTACTCTCCTTTCAAGTTCTTACTATCATCCTGGGTGATTAAGTGTCCACATAAACCCCAACACATTCCCACTTCCTTGACTTGACATTCTTGACCATCATATTTTCTCCACCTAAGACACCCATCTCCATGGCCATATCCCGAACTTGGTCATTACTCAAGCTACTAAAGCTCTTAAGTAATAATGTGTGTGTTTGATTAAAAAAAAAAGCTTATTTTTCTTTCTCCTACTCTGTATGGGTCAGACCAGCATTGTGAAAGGAAGGGAATCATGTTAAGAACAGAGCTGTCCCATCAATGCCTGCAATTTGTGAGATGGCTTCCACATTAAACAGTCAATGACTCTGTGTTGGTAGACTCATTGTGAGAATAGGGGGACAACAGGCTGGTTTGCTAGTGACCTCAGCATGCCACTCTGTTGGAATGTCTTTACTTTCTTTTTTGATAATCATTTTTATTGAAATATAGTTTATATACAATATTATATTGTTTTCAGATAACGATTTAGTGATTCATCAATTTTATGCACAATTAAATAAATGCTCACTGTGATAAGTATAGCTTTCTGTTATAATTACAATATTATAAGCTATATTCCCTCTGTTATACTTCCATTCCTGTGACTAAATTATTTTTCAATTCAGAATTTGTACTTTTTTTATCCCCTTCACTTATATCACCCATATTGTCTACCCCTATGGTAACCAACCATCTTACCTCTGTGTTTCTGAATCTATTTCTGTTTTGTTTGCTTGTTCACTATTTTAGTTTCTTGAGAAATCTCCATATTGCTTTCCATAGTGACTGCACCAATGTGCAATCCCAACAGCAGTATACAAGAGTTCCCTTTTCTCCACACCCTCTCCAACCCTTGTTATTCCTTGTCTTATTGACATTTGCCATTCTTACTGGTGTGAAGTGGTATCTCATTGTTTTGCATTTCCCTGATGATTAGTGATGTGGAGCATCTTTTCATGTGCCTATTGGCCATCTGTGCCTCCTTTGGAAAAATGTCTATTCAGGTCCTCTGTCTATTTTTTAATCAGATTATTTGTTTTATGGTGTTGAGTCATATGAGTTCTTCATATATTTTGGATATTAGCTCCTTATCAAATGTATCATTCACAAATATATTCTTCCAAACAGTAGGTTGCCTTTTCCTTTTGCTAGTTTCCTTGGCTATACAGAAGCTTTGTAATTTAATGCACTCCCAGAAATTTATTTTTGTTTTTATTTCCCTTGCTTGGGGAGATATGTCTAGAAAAAAATTTCTAATGTTGATGTTCAAGAGTTTACTGCCTATGTTTTTTTCTAGTAGTTTAATAGTCTCAGACATTATATTAGGCTTTTAATCCATTTTAAGTTTATTTTGTTTATGGTGTAAGACAATGACCCATTTTCATTCTTTTGCATGTAGCTGTCCAGCTTTCCTAACACGATTTGTTGAAGAGATTGTTTTCTCCCCGTTGTATATTCTTGCCTCCTTTGTCATATATCAATGGACCATATAGACATGGTTTTATTTCTGAGCTCTCTATTCTTGCTATTCATGTATCTATCTGTTCTTGTGCCAGTACTATACTGTTTTAACTACTGTAGATATGTATTACAGTTTGAAATCAGGGAGCATGAGTCTTCCAGCTCTGTTCTTCTGTCTTAAGAGTGCTTTGACTATTTAGGATCTTTTGTTGTTCTACAAAAATTTTAGTATTATTTGCTCTAATTCAGTGAAAAATACTGTTGGTAGTTTGAAAGGGATTTCCTGATTCTGTAGATAGCTTTGGGTAGTATGGCCATTTTAACAATATTAATTCTTCCTATGGAGAATTAATGGCATGGAATAGTTTTCCATTTATTTGTATGTTCTTAAAGTTTTTTCATCAGTGTTTTATAGTTTTTAGAGTACAGGTCTTTCATCTTCTTGGTTAGATTTATTCTTAAGTATTTTATTCTTTTTGATGAAATTGTAAATGGGATTGTTTTCTTAAGTTATTTTTCTTCTAGTTCATTATTTATATAGAGAAATGCAACAGATTTATGTATGTTGATTTTTGCATTCTGCAAGTTTACTGAACTCATTTATTAATTCTAATCATTTTTGGTGGAGTCTTTAGGTCTTCTATATATACTATGTCACATGCAAATAGTAACAATTTTACTTCTTCCTTACCAATTTAGATGCCTTTTATTTTTCTTGTCTGATTGCTGTGGCTAGGACTTCTAGGATTGTGTTGAGTAAAAGTGGTAAGAGTGGGCATCCTTGTCCTGTTCTTGCTCTCAGAGGAAATATTTCAGCTTTTTGCCATTGAGTAGGCTGTTAGCTGTGGGTTTATCATAGATGGTCTTTATAATGTTGAGATTTGTGACCTCTACAACCACATTGTTGAGAGTTTTTACAATGAACAAATGCTAAACTTCATCAAATGCTTTTTCAGCATGTATTAACATGATCATATAGTTTTTATCCTCCTTTTGTTAATGTGGGGTATCACATTGATTGATTTGCAGATATTGGACTATTCTTGCATCTCTGGGATAAATTCTATTTGAACATAGTGAATGATCTTTTTAATCTACTTTTTAATTCAGTTTGCTAATATTTTGTGGATGATTTTTGCATCTATGTTCATCATGGATATTGGACTGCAATTTCTCTTTTTTCTAGTGTCCTTGTCTGCTTGTGGTAGCAGAGTAATGCTGGCATCATGGAATGAATTTGGAAGCTTTCCTTCCTCTTCAATTATTTGGAATAGTTTGAGAAAGAAATGTCAACTCAACTATAAATGTTTGGTAGTATTCAGCTGTGAAACCATCTGATCCTGGAATTTTGTTTGTTGGGAGCTTTTTGATTACTGATTCAATTTCTTTACTAATAATTGGTAATTTCTTCCAGTGCTTTATTTCTTCCTGGTTCAATCTTGGAAGATTATATGTTTCCAGGCATTTATCCATTTATCTAAGTTGTCCAATTAGTTGCCATATAATTTTTCATAATACTTTCTTATAATTATTTGTATTATTATTTGCTTTGTATAATTATTTGCTTGTGTCTGGTGGTTTTGCTGGCTGTCTGGAGGTCTTGTGAGATTGAGCCAGGGGTGTCCAGGTGTCAGAGCTTGCAGGGCATTGTTTGAGGGTGATACTTTTGGAGGGGTCCAATCAGAGGGGTTCTTGAGTGGATACTGATGGGGTATATGCTAGCAGGAGGCAGCAAGCCCAGGCATGGTCTCCAGGAAAGCCCTGCCTTTCAAGCTACTGGTTGTATACCCAAGGTGCAGCAGTGGTTAAGTGTGCTCTCCAGAGGTAGATAGCAACTGGCTCTGTTTGCATGGTGCAACCCCAGGCCTGGGCCCTCCTGGAAAGCACTGCCCACATAGTTACTGGGTCCAGGTCCAGGCCCATGGTGCAACAGTGGCTCAGGCATGCAGCAACGACTGGCTCTAGGGAAGCTCCACCTCTGAAACTCCTGGATTGGTGCAGCAGTGGCCAGGGTGTACAACAGGGTGACTGGTTCCTTGGGGCAGCTGTGGCCCAAATACTCTCTCTGACTGATGCATCTGGGTTTGGGCCAGGGCTGGGAAGATGCCTAGACCAAATCTAAAACTGGTGCATTGCTCTCAATGTGAGGAAGGAGTGCAAACAGTGGCACTCATCAGACCGATGGTCCAGGTAGAGTTCCAGGCACTCCCCAGCCTAACAGCAGGTGCTTTAGTTCTATAAATCAGGTTTTTCATTTATAGTCTAGATATACTTTAAAGTGTGGCCTTCTTCTATGTCCCAGAGCACAGAATTTGGTCCTCAGGGTTCTCTCTCCCCACTGTAGGTTATGGCCCTGCAGATGGGGTTCCATCCATTAGTATTACTCTGTCTCTGTATCTCCTATTTTTTTATGTGATCTTTCTATTCCCCATTGCACAAAAGGTACTTGCACAGTCTTCAGTTCTTCCTCAAGATAAATTTCTCTGTATGTAGGTATAGATTCAGTATGAAGTTGGAAGAAGTTAGGTTCAAGCTCTCTCTATGCTGCCATCTTCCCAGAAGTCCCATCTACTTTATATCCTAATTGCAAAGAGAGGCAGTTATAATCTGGAGTTTATCTCTATCTTCCAGATGATCTTCACCCTTTCCTAATATTCTCTCTATATTTTTCTCTAAGCAGTCAGTTAAATTGATCATAGTAGTGGAAGCCTGTATTCCCCTGATCCAGCCATATATTTGAGGCCTGTTCCATCCTTGCTTCTCTATATCCACAGAAGGCACTGTCTTAGTAGTACCACACCATTTTGGACCTAAACATCCAATCCTAGAGGGAGGTTAGGAGGGGTAATTTTATCCTTCTTGGATAAGACCAGTATTCTTGGCTCAAGGTGCATGATTTTAAGGGCCCCTTGCATTCACCAAGGTTTAAAAATAATTATTTCAGTCTCAAATCCTTTTGACTATACCTGGAAAATATTTTTCCACATCGGTCTACTTCTCTTTATTCTTATTACTATGAATGTAATATAGACTATTGCTTTTACTAAAATTACTACAACCCTTAACTTATTTACCAACATCTAGATTGTCTCATGTGATTTCTGGACCTTTGCATTTCTGTTCTACCTGCCTTCCTGGAGAACTCACTTATCAGGACTATATCTTCATATTATTACTGACAAAAACAGATATAAACTCCCTCAGACTCCTGCAATATGCAGCCTACATTATTTAACTTTCCCTTTTACATTCTCAAGCAACCCCTTGTTGTACCCATACACAATAGGCATCTACCTGATCCCAGCAAGCATCTCAGCATTTGACAATTCCTTCTTTAATCAACTGCATCTTCCTCATGACCCTTTAATTTTCATGGCGACAGGGGCATGTCTGTCTTGTTCTTTGCTGTATCATCACAGCTAACAGCACCTTGCATCATATGTTTGTTTAAATAATTAATAAGTAAATGGTTGAGTAAATAAGGACTATGAAGCATAAGATTGGACATTTCTACATAATATCCTTATAATTTTCAATTGTCTTATAAACAGCCATAGCCCTTACTCCCAATTATCATGAGGATAATAAATGCCAAAATCCACATAAAGATGGGGACCCATGTGGATCTGAATTGGAACATGGTATTCTTCTATCATACCTAGTGCCATGATGAAAATGTAAGTGAAAGGCCAGTGGGGAGAATGGATTCTATTTTCAGGAAAAGTAGGTGTTCACTGTGCATAGACCTAAGAGGAATTATAAACCAATATTTTGTATCATTGAACCTCTTTTGATAAAACAATAAACTTATTATTTAAATTGTGTTACCTTAGGTTATCAGCTAAAGAATTTCTGAACCATTCATTGTCTAAATATTGTACTTCATAAGTTAATAGTCATTGAATTGCTGTTTTGAATGAATCACTGTGAAATTTTGTTTAAACAACCAGCTGCTTAACCAATAAGGAATATTTTTTTCCTGTGCACATTATGCCTCTCTTCCTCTACTCCTTTTGGATCATGTTCTGTCACTACAAATTGCTCCTAAGTTCTGGTTATCTCCATGTGTCATGGCTCTTAACTTGCAACTCATAAATATACACACATTTCATCTTATGTGAATTAAATCTTTCTTTCATTTCACCTACAATCCTTAGCTACTGGCCTATCTCTTCTCTGTTGCTTGCTGAGACTCTTGGAAAACAATAACTACACATTTCTCATGTATTATTATCTCTCTTGAAAATTAAAACTACTTAATTTTTTTCTTGTTTTTTCTTTGTGTATTGACTTCAGCTTTGTCATAGATTTTACCACTTTCTCTTAGCTTTTGTGACATCGCTAACAATTCTTTTCCCATCTGTTGTGTGAGATCTTATTTCTCCAGGTCTTATTTAAATATTGGGATTCCTAGAGAGTTCTGTCATGGATTCCCTAAACTTTCTACAGTTCTCCACATTTCTCATGGCTTTAACTAGCAACCATATGCAGTAGAAATAAAAATCATTAACCCTTCCTCTGAGTTTTCACTTGAGCTTCAGATTTGTACATTTACTCAAATTTACAGACACATGTATTTGCTACACCCCTGACAAGTTTATTGAATGAGCTGAACTCTGTAGGGAACAATCAAAAAGCAAATCTGTTTTCCCTCTCTGCTTATCAAACACCCTCTCTAATCTCATTCTTTCCTCTTCTTTCAAGCATGCTCCACCAATTTTTTGGTTTCTTTGTAGTATAAGCTTCAATTTCAGTTATTTAAAAGTCATATCCTATCCAAAAGTCTCACTGATCTGTTGGAGAGCACTTCCTTTTACAGCTCAGGACTGCAATGAACACTTCCCTGTTTTTTTCTTTAACTCCGTGTTTATTAGACTTCAGCATGAATCATAAGTGACTGGAGGATTTTTTTAGACAGATTTCTGTGCCTCACCCTGATAGTTTCTCATTCCATATGTCTGGTGAGGTCTGAGAATTAGATTTCTAATAATCTCAATCATGGTTCCATTGCTGCTAGAGAGGCCACTTCTTGCCCTTGCTGGCTTTTATTAGACTACTGTGAGAATAAAACAGATAAGGGATATTAAATATTGCACTAGATTGGTAAATTTGTAATTTGACTTCAAAACCCTCGGGGTGATAGAGGAACAATTTTTGGCTTTCTCTTATGGATTTCTGTAAGCTCCTCAGAGATCCTCCTTATGAGACTTGCAGTTGTAATTCCCTTGACATGTATCTACTTCCGTTTTTACCATTCCTCCTCAGTCATTAGTCTGTAAGTACTCTTTCCCGGTGAGAACTTTTTATCCCTTTTAGAGTTATTGTTTTAAGATGCCCTGCCAACCACCTTCAGATTGTCATCAGGTCCTAAACACATGTATTTACTACCTTCAGGAAAAATACAGCTTCCTCCATCACAGTTCTCTCTTGCTTTTGATTTTATATTTCTTATGTGATCAAAGTGTTTAACCTTCTGAGTTGTCATGGAAGAGTCAGATCCCAGATCCCCATATCCCTCAAACTTCATAAGATACACGTCAGGTTCATCAAATTATTTCCTTGAAGCAACACTCAGTTGGCTTGAGGTGATAGAGAGGCAGTTTATCTTCCTCTATTTGGGAGGAGTAAATGTCATAGCATTTGAACAATGATTCATTCCCCCCAAATTTTCACTTCCTACCCTGTACAATATGTCAACTCTCGCCACAACAACACAGGGGAAAGATAGGTTTTTCCTGGAAAAATCTTGTTACAGTCTCTTAGAATGTCTTACAACATGTCTAGAAACTTTCTTTAGAATGTGGGATACATGGAGACAACTGTATTGCTTTTGGCACTTAATCCTTCTTAAAATTTCTGAGACATTAACACCCTCTAGGCATCCTACTACACCTACAATGTGTTCAACAATGCGCTAGATTCTGAGTATAAAAAAAGATGAATAAAAGTAGTCCTTTCTTTTGAGGGTTTTAAATTTAGTAGGTTAAACCAATATAAATGAAACAAAATGTTATAGGTCCTGTGATAGAAATTTAGGGAACATCTGGATATAAAGAAAGTAGTGGGTGACAGTGTTGGATATTTATAACCACCTGGAGCTATCATGGATACCTGAAGCTCAAAAGACTAAAATAGAATCCATTTTTCTTCCCCTCAGACCTGCTGGTCCTCCTGGATTCTTCATCTCTGACAAAGGCCCATCATATACTCAGTCACTTAAGAAGTCCATTCTAGGTCCCTCTCATTCTTTAACCCTCCATGAATAATTAATATGCCTTTAAAAAACAAAATCCAGGACCAGATGACATCACAGCTGAATTCTACCAAAAATTTAAAGAAGAGTTCATAACCAACCTTCTTGAAGTATTCCAAAAAGTAGAAGAAGAGGGAATAATTCCAAACTCATTCTATGAGGCCAGCATCACTATAATACCAAAACCTGACAAAAACACCACAAAAAAAGAAAATTATAGACCAATATCCCTGATGAACATAGATGCAAAAATACTCAACCAAATATTAGCAAACTGAATTCAAAAATACATCAAAAGGATCACCCACCACAACCAAGTGGGATTTATTGCAGGGATGCAAAGATGGTATAATATTTGTAAATCAATCAATATCATACAACATTAACAAAAAGAATGATCATCTCAATGGATGCTGAAAAAGCATTTGACAAAATTCAACACTGATTCATGATAAAAACTCTCAACAAATGGGTATAGAGGGTACATATCTCAACATAATAAAGGCCATATATGACGAACCCACTGCTAACATCATATTGAATAGTGAAAAGCTGAAAGATTTTCCTCTAAGACCAGGAACAAGACAAGGATGTCTACTCTTGCCACTTTTATTCAACATAGTACTGAAGGTCCTAGCCACAGCAATCAGACAACATAAAGAGATAAAAGGCATCCAAACTGGTAAGGAAGAAGTTAAACTGTTACTATTTTCAGATGACATGATATTATACATAGAAAACCCTAAAGAATCCACAAAAAAACTACTAGAACTAATAACGGAATTCTGCAAAGTTGCAGGATACAAAATTAATACACAGAAATCTGTTGCATTCCATATACTAAAAATGAAATAGCAGAAAGTGAAATCAGGAAAACAATTCCATTGACAACTGCATTAAAAAGAATAAAACACCTAGGGATAAACCTAACCAAGGATGTGAAAGACCTGTACTCTGAAAACCATAAAACACTCATGAAAGAAATTAAAGAAGACACCAATAAATGGAAATCTACCTCATGCTCATAGATAGGAAAAATATATGCTGTCAAAATTGCCATCCTGCCAAAAGAAATTTACAGATTCAATGCAATCCATATCAAAATACCAAAAGCATTTTTCAATGAACTAGAATAAACAGTTCTAAAATTTATATGGAATCACAAAGACCCCAAATAACCAAGCAATCCTGAGAAAAAAGAACAAAGCTAGGAATATGATGTTCCCTGAATTCAAGATATACTACGAAGCTACAGTGATCAAAACAAAATAATGCTGGCACAAGAACAGACCTATAGATCAATGGAAAAGAATAGAGAGCCCATATATAAATCCATGCATATATGATCAATTAATATATGATAAAGGAGCCATGAATATGCAATGGAGAAAAGACAGCCTCTTCAATAAGTGGTGTTGGGAAAACAGGACAGCTACATGCAAGAGAATGAAACTGGATTACTGCCTATCTCCATATACAGAAGTAAACTCAAAATGGATCAAAGACCTGAATATAAGGCATGAACCTTAAATTCTTAGAAGAAAACATAGGCAAAAATATCTTGAACACAAGTAGGTCAATTTTTTTCCTGAACACATCTCCTCAGGCAAGGGAAACAAAATAAAAAATGAACAAGTGGGACTACATCAACATAAAAAAGCTCTGTATAGCTAAAGACACCACCAGCAGAACAAAAAGGCAACCTATAGTATGGGAGAATATATTCATAAACAATTTATCCAATAAGAGGTTAACATCCACAATATATTAAGAGCTCATACACCTCAACACCAAAAAAATAACCTGATTAAAGATAGGCAGAGGACCTGAACAGACATTTCTCCAAAGAAGAAATACAGATGGCCAATAGACACATGAAAAGATGCTTGACATTGCTAATCATCAGGGAAATGCAAATCAAAACCACAATGTGATAACACCTCACACCACTTAGAATCATCATTACCTGAAAGACACAAAATAGCAAGTGTTGGCGAGGATGTGGAGAAATGGGAACCCTCTTACACTGTTGGTGGGAATGTAAATTGGTACAATTGCTGTGGAAAGCAATATTGAGGTTCCGCAAAAAACTAAAAATAGAAATACCATTTGACCCAGTAATTCCTCTTCCAGGATTCCACAAAATCCCAGGAATTTACCTGAAGAAAACAAAATCCTTGGTTTGAAAAGATAAATGCATCCCTATGTGTATCACTGCATTATTTACAATAGCGAAGATATGGAAGCAACCTAAGTGTCTATCAACATATGAATGGATAAATGAATGGTACATATATAATGGAATATTTATTCAACCATAAAAGGAAAAGAAATCTTGCTATTTGCAATAACATAGATGAACCTAGAGGGTATTATGCACAGTGAAATAAGCCAGGCAGAGAAAGACAAATACCATATGATTTCACTTATTTGTGGAATATGAAAACAAACCAATACAGAATGAACAGAACAGCAGTAGACTCATAGACACTGAGAAGTGACTAAAGGTTACCATGGGACATGGGTGGGGTAGGTGGATTGGGAGGTTGACGGGGATAGAGGGGCACAAAAACTCTCAACCATAATGTAAGTTGGTCATGGGGGTAGTAGTGAAGCATGGAAAATATAGTTAATGATTCTGTAACATCTTTCTATGTAACCACACTAGAGGGAATGAGGATTTATTAATATGGTACTGTTTATCCACTGTGTTGTATATTTAAAACCAAAATGTAAGGTTGTATATCAATGATACTTCAATAAAAAAATTACAATTAAAAATGTCTTTAAAAAAAGACATTTATTTAATCTCTTTTCTCTACTCCTTCCTCACTATCACTACTCCTGTTATGTTAAAAGAGATAATCTTTATTATGAGATTTTAATAAATATTTCTAAATCTAGTAACTCCAATCCAATTCATTTCCTGTTAGAATGAATTGTTTAAGTACCATATCCCATGCCATTGGCTCCTCACTTCTTCTATAAATATTTCAATCTCTTGAGTATGACATTAAAAGTCACCTGATGGACTTCCGGGAAGATGGCAGTGTGAGCAGGGCGGCAGAAATCTCCTCCCAACACTATATTTATCTACGAAAACACAGCAAATACATCTATTCCTAAAAGAGAGACGAGAATACACAGGAAAGCACACAGCATGCACCTACACCCGAGAGGACTCGGCACCCCAAGAGGTGGGTAAGATACAGAGCCGTGACCCGGCGGGACCCAAGCACTCCCCCACACCAGCGCACCGGCGGGAGGAGAGGATTCAGAGCCGGGAGGGAGTGGAAGTACACCCCGCGATGTAGCCAGCCCCGGGGATATGCGCGGGGAGCGCTGACCCACATCGTTCAGTGCAGCGGAGATTGGAGAGACAGAGCGGCAGGATCTGAGGAGGGAACGCGCCAGGGTGCTTGCAGCCGGCTCCAGGGAAGAAAAAAAAAGCGCGTGCTTTCTTCAGCGGTCTTAAAGAGACAGGAGCCCAGCGGAGGAGCCGGATCGCCCCAGCACACTCAGCCCAGCAGGCTGGGAGTCCTGGGGAGTTTCAGACGCCTTAGCTGGCGACTTAGGAAGCGTAGCCATACTTAACACTTCTCACTGAGATCAACAGCCTCCTATTCATTCCCACCCCTGGCAGAGCGATAAAGGGCCCTGTGCAGTGGCACAGTCACAGCTGTGGAACAGTGGGGCAATAGCGCCACTTAGAGCATTCCCACAGAATCTACGTCCGGTGGGCATTTTTTTTGTTTTGTTTTTTGTTTTGTTTTTGTTTTTTCTTTTCTTTCTTTTTTTCTTTTTTTTTTCATTCTTATTTTCATCTTTTTTTATCTTCTCTTTTTAAAGTCTTAAAGACCCAGCTGACATTCGTGGCAACTATCAGTGCCCAATTATATAGCCGTGAAAAGACAGAGGAATATGGTTCAGACCAAAATCAACCAGACAACCCCAGAGAGGGAGTCTGAAGGGATGGAAATGCACAGCCTCCCTGAAAAAGAATTCAGAATAAAAGTCATAACCATGCTGATGGACCTACAGAGAAATGTGCAAGAGCTGAGGGAGGAAGTGAGGGAACTGAGCAAAGACAATACAGAAATCAGAAAGTGATCGACAGGCTTAACAGCAGAATGGATGAGATGCAAGAGACTGTTAATGGAATAGAAAACAGAAAACAGGAGTACAGAGCAGCTGAGGCAGAGAGAGATAAAAGGATTTCTAGGAATGAAAGAATATTAAGAGAACTGTGTGACCAATCCAAACGGAACAATATTCGCATTATAGGAGTACCAGAGGAAGAAGAGAGAGAAAAAGGGATAGAAAGTGTCTTCGAAGAAATAATTGCTGAAAACTTTCCCTCGCTGGGGAAGGAAGTAGTCTCGCAGTCCACCGAAGCTCATAGATCTCCCAACACAAGGGACCCAAGGAAGACAACACCAAGACACATAATAATTAAGATGGCAAAGATCAAAGATAAAGACAGGGTATTAAAGGCAGCTAGAGAGAGAAAAAAGATCACCTACAAGGGAAAACCCATCAGACTATCATCAGAATTCTCAACAGAAACCTTACAGGCCAGAAGAGAATGGCATGATATATTTAACGTTATGAAACAGAAGGGCCTCGAACCAAGAATATTGTATCCAGCACGATTATCATTTAAATATGATGGAGGGATTAAACAATTTCCAGATAAACGAATGTTGACAGAGTTTGCCTCTCATAAACCACAACTACAGGATATCTTAAATGGACTGCTCTAGATGGAAGCAAACCTAAGGCTAAAAAGATGTCACCAGAGAAAAATAAAATCATAGCAAAGAAAGCAGACCATCCAAATACTAACTAAAGGCAAAGAATAAAACACCTATCATAGAAAGAATGGAGGAGGAGGAATAAGAAGGGAGAGAAAGAAAGAAACACCAGACTGTGTTTACAATAACTTAACAAGAAAGTTAAGTTAGATTGTTAGACAGTAAAGAAGCAACCCTTGAACCCTTGGTAACCACGAATCTAAAGCCAGCAATGGCAATAAGTACATACCTATCAATAATCACCCTAAATGTAAATGGACTGAATGCACCAATCAAAAGACACACAGTAACAGAACGGATAAAAAAGCAAGACCCATCTATATGCTGCCTACAAGAAACTCACCTCAAATCCAAAGATATACACAGACTAAAAGTGAAGGGATGGAAAAAGATATTTCATGCAAACAACAAAGAGAAAAAAGCAGGTGTTGCAGTACTTGTATCAGACAAAATAAACTTCAAAACGAAGAAAGTAGCAAAAGATAAAGAAGGACATTACATAATGATAAAGGGGTCAGTCCAACAAGAAGATATAACCATTATAAATATATATGCACCCAACACAGGAGCGCCAGCATATGTGAGACAAATACTAACAGAATTAAAGGAGGAAATAGACAGCAATGCATTCATCTTAGGAGACTTCAACACACCACTCACTCCAGAGGACAGATCAACCAGACAGAAAATAAGTAAAGACACAGAGGCACTGAACAACACACTAGAACAGATGGACCTAACAGACATCTGAAGAACTCTACACCCAAAAGCAACAGGATACACATTCTTCTCAAGTGCACATGGAACATTTTCCAGAATAGACCACATACTAGGCCACAAAAAGAACCTCAGTAATTTCAAAAACATTGAAATCCTACCAACCAACTTCTCAGATCACCAAGGTATAAAACTAGAAATAAATTTTAGAAAGAAATCAGAAAGGCTCACAAATACATGGAGACTTAACAACACTCTCCTAATTAATCAATGGGTTAACGACCAAATCAAAACAGAAAACAAAGAATATATGGAGACTAATGACAACAACAACACAATGCCACAACTTCTGTGGGACGCAGCAAAGGCAGTTCTAAGAGGAAAGTATATTGCAATCCAGGCTTATTTAAAGAAGGAAGAACATTTCCAAATGAATAGTCTAAAGACACAACTACTGAAATTGGAAAAAGAAGAACAAATGAGAACCAAAGTCACCAGAAGGAGGGACATAATAAAGATCAGAGAAGAAATAAATAAAATTGAGAAGAATAAAGCAATAGATAAAATCAATGAAACCAAGAGCTGGTTCTTTGAAAAAATAAACAAAATAGATAAACCCCTAGCCAGACTCATTAAGAGAAAAAGAGAATCTACACACATAAACACAATCAGAAATGAGAAAGGAAAAATCACGACGAACCCCACAGAAATACAAAGAATCATAAGAGAATATTATGAGAATCTATATGTTAACAAGCTGGAAAACATAGAAGAAATGGACTTCTTTGAAAAATACAACCTTCCAAGACTGACCAAGCAAGAAACAGAAAAACTAAACAGACCAATCACCAGTGATGAAATCCAATTGGTAATCAAAAAACTACCCCCCAAAAAAAACCCTGGGCCTGATGGATTCACCTCTGAATTCTACCAGACATATAGAGTAGAAATAACACCGATTCTCCTTAAAGTTTTCCAAAAAGAAGAGGAGGGAATACTACCAAACTGATTCTATGAAGCCAGCATCACTCTAATACCAAAACCAGGCAAAGACCTCACCAAAAAAGAAAATTACAGACCAATATCCCTGATGAACGTAGATGCAAAAATACTCAACAAAATATTAGCAAACCGAATTCAAAAATACATCAAGAGGATCATACACCATGATCAAGTGGGATTCATCCCAGGGATGCAAGGATGGTACAACATTCGAAAATCCATCAACATCATCCACCACATCAACAAAAAGAAGAACAAAAACCACATGATCATCTCCATAGATGCTGAAAAAGCATTTGAGAAAATTCAGCATCCATTCCTGATTAAAACTCTCAACAAAATGGGTATAGATGGCAAGTACCTCAACATCATAAAGGCTATATATGACAAACCCACAGCTAACATCATACATAACGGAGAGACGCTGAAAGCTTTTCATCTAAGATCAGGAACAAGACAGGGATGCCCACTCTCTCCACTGTTATTCAAAATAGTACTGGAGGTCCTAGCCGCAGCAATCAGACAAAACAAAGACATACAAGGCATCCAGATTGGTAAAGAAGAAGTCAAATTGTCACTATTTGCAGATGACATGATACTGTACATAAAAAACCCTAAAGATTCCATTCCAAAACTACTAGAACTAATATCTGAATTCAGCAAAGTTGCAGGATACAAAATTAACACACAGAAATCTGTTGCTTTCCTATACACTAATGATGAACTAACAGAAAGAGAAATCAGAAAAACAATTCCATTCACAATTGCATCAAAAAGAATAAAATACCTAGGAATAAACCTAACGAAGGAAGTGAAAGACCTGTACTCTGAAAACTACAAGACACTCCTAAGAGAAATTAAAGAGGACACTAACAAATGGAAATGCATCCCATGCTCTTGGCTAGGAAGAATAAATATTGTCAAAATGGCTATACTACCTAAAGCAATCTACAGATTCAACGCAATCCCTATCAAACTACCAACAGCCTTCTTCAATGAACTGGAACAAATAATTCTAAAATTCATATGGAACCACAAAAGACCCCGAATAGCCAAATCAATCCTGAGAAGGAGGAATAAAACAGGGGGAATTACACTCCCTGACTTCAAGCTCTACTACAAAGCCACAGTAATCAAGACAATTTGGTATTGGCACAAAAACAGACCCACAGACCAGTGGAACAGAATAGAAAATCCAAACATTAACCCAAACATATACAGTCAATTAATATTTGATAAAAGTACCTTGGATATACAATGGGGAGATGACAGCCTCTTCAGCAGCTGGTGTTGGAAAAACTGGACAGCTACATGTAAGAGAATGAAACTGGACTACTGTCTAGCCCCATACACAAAGGTAAACTCAAGGTGGATCAAAGACTTGAATGTAAGTAATGAAACCATAAAACTCTTAGAAAATAACATAGGCAAAAATCTCTTGGACATAAACATGAGCAACTTCTTCATGAACATATCTCCCCAGGCAAGGGAAACAAAAGCAAAAATGAACAATTGGGACTATATCAAGCTGCAAAGCTTCTGTACAGCAAAGGACACCATCAGTAGAAGAAAAAGACATCCTACAGTATGGGAGAATATATTCATAAAAAACGTATCTGATAAAGAGTTGACATCCAAAATATATAAAGAACTCATGCACCTTAACAAACAGAAAGCAAATAGTCCAATTAAGAAATGGGCAGAGGACATGAATAGACACTTCTCCAAAGAAGAAATTCAGATGGCCAACAGGCACATGAAAAGATGCTCCACATCGCTAATCATCAGAGAAATGTAGATTAAAACCACAATGAGATATCACCTCACACCAGTGAGGATGGCCAACATCCAAAACACAAACAACAACAAATGTTGGCGAGGATGTGGAGAAAAGGGAACCCTCCTACACTGCTGGTGGGACTGCAAATTAGTTCAACCATTGTGGAAAGCAGTATGGAGGTTCCTCAAAAAACTCAAAATAGAAATACCATTTGACCCAGGAATTCCACTCCTAGGAATTTACCCTAAGAATGCAGCAGCCCAATTTGAAAAGGACAGATGCACCCCTATGTTTATTGCAGCACTATTTACAATAGCCAAGAAATGGAAGCAACCTAAGTGTCCATCAGTAGATGAATGGATAAAGAAGATGTGGTACATATACACAATGGAATATTATTCAGCCATAAGAAGAAAACAAATGCTACCATTTGCAACAACATGGATGGAGCTAGAGGGTATTATGCTCAGTGAAATAAGCCAAGCCGAAAAAGACAAGTATCAAATGATTTCACTCACAGAACCCAAGAACGGACTAATAGTTACCAAAGGGAAAGGGACTGGGGAAAATGGGCGGGAAGGGAGGGATAAGAGGGGAAAAGGGGCATTCCGATTAGCAGATGTAATGTTGGGGGGGCACGGGGAGTGCAGTACAACTGAGAGTAGTCAAGTAGTGATTCTATACTATCTCACTACGCTGATCGATAGTGACTGTAATGGGGTTGGTGGGGGGGACCTGATGAAGGGGTAGTTTAATAATTGTAATATTGCACATGTAATTGTAAATTAATGATAATAAAATAAATTATATTAAAAATAAATAAATAAAATAAATAAAATTCACCTGATGGTCTGACTGCCACCTGCCTTTCTATTTTGTCTTCACTATGCCACTCCGTACACTTTGTCCCCTCATAATATGTTATCTTGCTGTTTCTCATCTTCATAGTTCCATTCATACTATTCCTACTTGATGGAAAGTCTCCCTCCACATTACCCACCTAATTTATGCTGACTAAAGCATAGCTTAGGCACCATTTCATTCAGCTAGCTCATAGTAAACACTCTGGCTGGGTAACCTGCTTCCTTCCTTTCTATTCCATGACATGGTGTATGGTTTTTCAATACCAAACATACCACTGCTTCCCCATGTCAAAGTTAAAATCAAAGAGGCCATTCTTTTCTTTGGGATGTGAATTATTTTTATAAATTACCTTTTTAATTTTGAGATAAATGTAGATTCACATACAGTTGTATGAAAATACAGCCAGATGTTACGTACCTTTTATTCAATACCCCCAATAGTAATATCTTTTTTTTCAGGGCAAAGCGCGAATGCAGTCCCCCACTACCACAAATTATGCAGCCGAGTTTCCCACATTTGGGGAAATCGCAGGGGTCAGCACATCCGGAGTGCAATGGATAAGCCTCGCCCTGGGAAAACCACCTTCATGATCATGGTATCTCCCCTGCCAGGTAAGTATTCCCAATAGTAATATCTTGAAAAACTTTTGCACAATATCACAACCAGGATATTGACACATATATGATTTAGGTTCCCAACTTTTACTTGTACTTGTGTGTGCATGTATATGCACACATGTGTGTGTATGTGTGTATTTAGTTCTATGTCATTTTTTCATGTTTAGGTTTGTATATATCCCACCACAGTCAGTCAAGATACAGAATAGTGCCATTATCACGAAGATCTCTTATATTACTTCTTTAGAATCACATCCACATACCCCTAATCCCTGGCAACTACTAATCAGTTCTCCATTTCTAAAATTTTATCATTTCAAAAATTTTATATATATGAATCACATAGTAAGTAATCTTTTGGGCTTAGCTTTTATACTCAGTATAATTTTCTTGAGATCCATCCAAAATGTTTGATGTAATAATCGCTTGCTGCTTTTAGTGCTGGGTGGTATTCCACGGCACGGTTGTACCACAGTTGATTGAGCCATTCACCCAGTGAAGAACTGGCCATCCGGTTTTAAATCTGTATCTACATAAATTTATGACTTTTTTATTATTACTAGTAAAGAAGAAAATGGTCAAAACATATTAATGGTTTTTAAAAAGATAAAGTGTTGTAAACTGCTTTCTAGTTAAAGATACTACATAAATTTTACCTCATTTTATTTGCTCAGGCTTTGAAGAAAATGAAGGAAATTTATTATTCCCGTTTGAAGATGAGAAAAATGAGGTTCCGAAAAATTGGGATTTGAGCAAAGTTTCATCGCTAGTAATTGAATGTGTCCAGACCTGAGCTAATCAGGAGGTGTCTTTTATTTCTTTCTTCTTTTAAATGGGTGGAATCTTGGAATATTTTATTAAAATTTTGCTAAATGGTAGGAATAACAGGATAAAATAACTGATATCTCAAATGTCATTATTATTATTACATCAAGAGTTGATTTTGTTTATGGGAGGCTATAGTGATTCGGGAAATCCTTGCATTGAACCACTAGGAGTATTATAAAGGCAGATTCTCAGCCCTTATTCCTAAGAAATCTATTTCTGAAAGTCCTGGTGACCTAGAATGCTATTTTAAAGCATCCCCAAATTCTTCTTATGCATACTTTAGCTTGTAAAGAACTGTTAACAGGGCCTTGAAGATTAACGATATCCAGTCACATGTGTGTCTGTTTAAATGTATGTACAGGTGAAGACTTGTGTGTATAAGTACACCTGTGTGTTTTCAATTACATGTGAGTTTGTGTGCTTGATATTGGTGAGGATTACTGCTTGGTAACCATTCCTTATTTGTATGAATAAATTACATAAGACAGTGTCCCAGATACATCCTTATTCTTGAATTTTCACTCAGATAACTTTTAGATACTATATCTACTCAATAATGCACTTCCTACTCCTTATATTTTGAAAAATCAATACTTTTACATCAACTTTTATATCTTTTATGGATGTAGTACATTTCTTCAAGCATCTTAAACATGGATTCCTATGTTATAGGAAGACAGCCATTTTACTACAATGGTACTTAGTAAGTTCCATTGTGAGTTCAGATTGATTTTTCTCACATCAGTTGTTTTAAATGGCTTTTATAAAGCAGACACACAATGGCATGGGTGTCCCCTACCAAAATATCAAAGAGGAAAATATTTTAAAAGAAATTATATGAGGCATTGGGAAGAAAGCTCATATGCATCCTCCCCTAAATGGCCTTTGGGATATTTCTGCTTAAAAAATGTTAATGTATTTTATAAGTTTTGATTCCTAGATGTTTTTAACATTATGCCCTTAAGGTGTCAGCTCTTGGTAAACTAATTGTGCTCCCTTCCCCTTTCTAAAAGCATGGGGGCTCCTAGGTGTACCTTGAGGGGACTGACAACAAAGTGAGTAGCAATAAAGTTTGTTAATAAGGTTTGATCTGAAATAGAAAAGAGAGAAATATAATAATGTTTTGAATTTGAATAACATGTTAGCTAACAGCAGTGGAGAGAAACGTCGATTCAAAGAAAAGGGAAGGCAGCTAAAATCACATATAATGTCCAAATCACAGAACAGCTGGGGGACCACAAAGAGCAGCAAGGACAGCACGACACTTCACGAAGCCCCTGCTCTAGACTCTATTCGCTCCCCATGTACTTGCCTCCCCAACCTTACAGTCACTGTGGCTTCTAGGGTAACAGAAAAGTAATCCGAAAACCTGAATGTAAACCCAAAGGTAAAAGGATATCTGAATCAACAAATAAGAAACACATTCTTCTCTTTTATCTATGGAACCCATACAAAAATAAATCCTATAATTGGATAACAAAGACAGTCTCAGTAAATGTTAAAAACAGTGATTTTAGAGGACATGTTCTCAGAGTTTAATGTAATAAATCTAGAAGTCAACAGGAAAAATAGTTTCAGATTAAACTGCAGAAATTAAAATGGAAATCATCTCTAAATTTAATATTTTTAAGAAACAACATATCAAAGCTCCTTACAAAAGATGAATTACATTTATTTAATTATTTTTTTCAGATATTAAAGAAAATATATGTACTATATTTACTTCTTGAAAATGTAAAGGAACAAAATAAACTAAAAACTAATTTGAAACAAATGATAAAAGCTTAGCTTAAATTAAAGTAGAAAATAAATTAATATAAACATCTAAATAGAGCAAACTTCTCCTTCCTTAAGAAGACCAAGTCTCATTAAAAAAGGGAAAGAAAAATTAAAAAGAACTAATATATACAACCTCAGGACAGAGAAAGTAGAGAACTATGGAAACAAAAGTGATTTAAGTCATTATAAGTGATAGTTCTGTGCAGATGCTTGACATTTTTCATGATTTTCCAGCAAAACATTTATTATAATAACTGGCCTAAAAAAGAGATAAAAGATTCAACATTCCAAAACTTTAGAAGAAAAGATTTTCAAAAGTATATTTTCAAAAGATTTTGAAAGATACCAGTGCCAGGTAGATTTACTTCTGAATTTTAACATACAGTCAAGTGACAGACAAACCCTTCATACTTTAGAACATTTCATAACACAATGACATGAAATCCTTCCAGCTTATTATAATACTGCCATGATCCTACCACCAAAATTTTATCTAAAAAGTTGCACATGCACACACACACACACATAAATGATAGATGAAATGCAAGTTTGAATATAAATGCTTGAATACATGAATAGATGCAATAAAGGAAATCATAACATTACAAAAGTAGTTATCTCCCACATAAATGTATGCACTTAATTTGATGTCAACCAGAATTACAAAGGACCTTTGTTTTACATAGCAAATGATTCTAACGTGCATATGGAAGAATATGTATAGAATTGCAAATAAATATTAAAATAGAATAGTGAAAATACACCTGCCCTTTAGCTACCGAGATTCTTTAATCAGAATACCATGATATTTGCACAGTAAAAGTCTAAGAGGTCAGTGGAAATGATAGAAAGTGAAAAAACTTATCAAACTAATTATGTGGAAATAATATAATAATAATAATGTTCCCAAAATGGGTGACAAGAGTGCCCTGACAATGGGGCTAGGGTGCATAATATTCTCTTTAGAATAAAATAAATATAAACTTTCACTTTATAACATATAAAATATAATTTAAATGAAATAAAGTTCTAAATGTAAATTAAAAACAACTACTAACATATTAGAAGAATATATGAGAATGTTTATATAATCTCAAGGTAGAAAAAAATTATTTAAGCAATTTAGGTAAGCTCAAATCATGAATGTAAAATGCACAGGATAAATTACATAACATAAAAAAATATTATGTGGTAAAGGACACCATAAACAAATATAAAGGCTAATTCTCACCCAAACTTCACCCTGTTCTCAATCTTGTCCAACTTACATTTATAATAAAACTCAAAATCTATTCCGGGATGTATAAAGGTCCTACTTTGGTCCAAAGCTACCACTAGCATTTCTAATTCATAAAATAAAATATTGCTTCTAATTGTTAATAATTAAGACATAAAATCAGTCATTTACTTTTTAATGAGAAAGTTCATTTACCAAAGGAATAAACTGTAAAGCTATCAAAAGATATATTATAGAAGATAGAGAACTGTAGAGAATTTACTATAGTGTCAGTAGTATGATTCAGTGCTTCGAGCTGTTATATACGACACATACACTACAAAGAAGCACAGAGGACCTTTGGGAAGTGACAGGTATGTTTACTATTTTGATTGTGGTGATAGGTTCATGGGTGTATACATATATCCAAACTTAGCAAACTGCACATATTATGTATGTGCAAGTCTTTGTATATCAATTATACCCTAATAAAGCTTAAACAGAAAAAGAAAAAAAAAGTACTACTTGGGAACGTTTTTTATCCTGAATACTGATAAAGTAAAACTATGTTTTTCTACTTCTACAATAGATATTTTAATTTCCCACTCGGTTTTCTATTAGACAAATGTGAATGTAAGGCATAGGGACCGGGAATCTAGCTGGGTCAAATATGAAGGATGGAAAGTGAAACTCTAGGGCCAAGTGCAAAATACTCAACCCAGACAGGATTCCATATGGAAAAGAGGAGAACAAAGTAAGCACACGGGAACAAAGTGCACACGCTGACCTGTCCCCAGAAGTCAAAGAGGACAGCAACTGGATAGAGAATGAGATCAGAGAGAGGTGTCAAGGTGGGATCAGTGTGAAGATGGGTTGATGATGGAGTTTAAGTAATTCACAGGGGATGAAATGATTAAGGAGCATATAGGTAATAAAAGAGATGACATGGCAAAGCTTAAAATATCCAGTACTCAATTATGCTTCTATCGAACAAAATATTTTTCAAAATGAAGCAACAGAATAAAAGATAAATTTAATTAACATAGAAAAACATAATTTAATTGAAAAAACGTTTAATTAAAATAGAACAATAGTGGTAGGGCTGTTAATATTGATTGGACACTTATGTAGAGATGAATCTATTGTGAGGAAATAAAATTCAGATCAAAATGCTGAGTGTATGCCATTTTATTTTGAGGTTTGTGTGAGTGTGGCATTTTTTCTCATTTACATAAACAAGTTGTACTGAAAATAAGAAGTCTTAACCAGAAATCTGTCTTCCAATGAGAGACAATAACCACCTAATCACTACCCATTTTCTTTTCAATACAATTAGGGTCATCAGCACTACAGCTTCCTAAAAGAGAAAGAAACACTCAATAACATCTTAGCAGGTGCTGCATAATCATGCCTCGAATGACTTTCTGCAGATAAAAAGAAAGTAGCATTTGCTTGCATAACTGAACATATCTGACTGAGTTGTTTTCCTCCAGATGTTATACTTGGAATAGAAACAAAATTGTTCATTCACTAGCAGCCTTCAAGAAGCACTATGATCTGGGGCAGCAAAGAGCCAGCAATAAAAGACAGAGAAGCATTTGCAATTCAGAAGGAAAATACTGGTGTGGAAAATACATAAAATGTTTGTTTGGTCTCAAGACTGCTTGAATTATTATCTAGCTTTGCTGGATGTTCTAATTCCTGTGTATTAGAGGACTACAAATAGGTATATATACTATTACTTGTAGATAATACTGTCAAATGCCAGCTTTCACTAACAGTGTTTACATTAAGCTCTCCACACTTTTTAGACTGGCACTGTTTGTGGCCAAGAACATCTTCTAAATTATAAATCCTTGAGAGCAGTGACTGTTTCTTACTCACTTTGTATTCCCAACTTGAGCCTTGTGCATATGCAATATTACAAATGCTTTTGACATTAAGATCCTTTATATACAAGCTATATTTATAACTCAAAGCAGTTTAAGGGTAGGAGTTTATTATAAAATCAAAATATATATTTTTTACATATACTTAACATGCAATTTAGTAAAGTATAGAAGTTAAAATGCACGGTACACATCCTACCACTCTCCCCCCAGCCCCAGAACATGACAGATAATGAAAATTGAGCTTGAAGCTTTTCTATTGAGTCCAAACTCAGGATCATAATCTTTTTCAAAGCAATCTTCCAGGCAGGTACTTCCAAACAATCAAGAATTAGTAAGCAATATGGAATGTATTTGCGTCCTGGGTTCAAAGATACGTATCATGTAGAAAAACCCACACAGACATTTACACACATACAACACACACACATATATACTCTTCACTCTTACTAACTATACACTAAACTTCATACTATATACTTTATACTATAGTGTAACTAAACTACATGACTAAAATATACTCTAATGAACTACTCAATTACTATACTCTAAATTATGTAAACCAGTTGTGAGAGTTAATTTTATATATCAACTTGACTAGATCAGGGATGTCTAGATATCTGGTTAATCATTATTTCTGGGTGTTCCTAAGAGAGTATATCCTGATGAGATAAGCACTGAATCAGTGAACTCAGTAAAGTAGACTTCTCTCCACAATGTGGGTGGGCATTATCCAATCTGTTGAAGGTCTAAATAGAACAAAAAGACCAAGGAATAATTTGTGCCTTCTTTTCTTCTGCCTCATTGCTTGAGCTGAGACACCTCATCTCATCTTCTGCCCTCGGATCAGGATTTACATCACTGGCCGGCCACCCTAGTCCTCAGGCTTCAATACTTGAACTGAATTACACTACTGCCTTTTCTGATCTCCGGCTTATAGATAGCAGATCATGGGACTTTTCAGCTTCTGTAATTACATGGGTAAATTTCTCATAATAAATCTCCTTTTATGCCCTATTGGTTCTGTTTCTTTGGAGAAACTGGACTGACACTCCAGGTAAATATATGACATATATTCCACTGTTAGCATATTGTACTTTTGAAAATGAATACTGCATTTTGGATTCTGATTCAACTGTAAGCATTCTTTTATTGAATGGACATCTTGTGCTTGATTTCTGTTTGCTAACACCTCTGGCTTGGGGAGACACACTTATCCTTGCAACAAATATTTATAGAGTGCATTAGTATAGCTAGGGATTATGCTTACAATAGAGTTATCCAAAAGGCAAGTTAGCTCAGGAGAAACAAGATTCAGATTTCCAGATTGCAGCTAGCCAGCTTGATTTCTATTACCATTCCTTGCAAGTATGTATCCCTGTTTATATTTTTATGAATATTAATAAGTAATGATAACCCTACTTGCTATATTTTGAATATTACTATTTTATATGAATTTTCAGGAAATTTGCTCAATGAAGTGAACAAATAGAATGAGTGAATGATTGATGAATGAACATGTTGAGTTTCAAGAAGACATGTTTAATATTTTTTTCATTGACTTAGTTTTCTCCAAATTATAGTATTTAAATAGGTGTGATGAATTAAACTCCACATTGGCACTGGTTTCAATGGAGTCCAACTGAAGCAAGAGTCTTAAGACATGGTAAGATTAGATCAGGCAACTACTCATTGTGGTTGTGGTACTCATTAACTGACCCTGTTTGGAGACACATCATAGACCACAGTGAAAAATTAATACAGAATAGATTCTGGGCTTAGAAAGAGGAATAGTGATAGTTTTAACAATGACAGGATTCCAACTGAACAGCCTGAGATTCAAGTGTAGTCCTCAGAGTTGATGGGTAAAGAATGCACTTATCAGAAACTGAAGGAAGTTACAATACTATTATGTAGTAGATAAACAAAACTGATTTTGTGTGTCCAGGCTCCCTCCCAGGTAAAAAGCAATAGAATGATTTCCAGCCACTACTTATTTGTGAGGTTTCTTCTCCCAGTGCTCTTCCTGCCCTATATGATTGGTTCAGGTACTATTGTTAGTCTAAATCAGAAGACATAAGGTCTGAACTCCACTGCATAAAACAGGCAATGGTAATTTTTTTCAGAATTTGTGACTAGAGACATATGAAGGTGAGATATTTTATCTATATTCTAAATACATTTTCAACTTATTCTCATCTTTTAGTACTCTTTATTTGAACTCAATTGCTTTCCAGAACAATATTAAAGCAATATTCCCTCCTATACTATGCATAAGCATATATTTTGTTTCACTTTATGATTTCATTTCAATACATTGTTCATCTATTTTCCTTCGTTATTTTCATTTCTCAGCATGACCAAGAATACCCTACAATATGCTCTATAAAATATTTTATTTTCCTATTTCAACACCCTTCAGAATATGCATTTTATTGAACTTACTTCCATTCATTCTAGATTCCAGTAAGATAAAAAAAATAGTTAATCCAATATTAATGCATATTCATAACTTTTGCTCCAAGCTATGAGATCTGTTGACTTCAATATATGAACTTTGAAGGAACCTTCAATCAATGTCTGTCTCACTCTGTATCCTATCTGTTTCACTCTTTGTTCTCAACAAATTTTTATGTATGAGAATTACCATGATTAACTGTGTGGCTATTCTATATTTTATTAAACGCCATCTCTGTACTCCAGAAATAGATTATCTAGGAAGGAAGATAAAGTTCATGTGCAAATAACTATGACAAGGTAAAATGATAAGTACCTCATAAGGCACACATATAGCCTGTTACAGAAGTTCAAAAAAGAAAGAGACTTGGTTGAACGAGATCTTTATTTAATAGGTTACATTTTATTTGGTTCTCATAACAGAGAGAATATTTTTTAAATGCATATGTTTGGAAACTTTTTAGTTCTTGAGTTTTAAGAGACAGTATTGTCATATTTTTGGGAACTATTACCAAAAAGCTCATTAATAAGTATATTTAAAAATTTTTATATAGCCCAAGAAGGAAAAATAAATGCCTGAGAGCATGTCCTCCAAATAGTTGAAGGGATTCAGAAAAAGTCTCCCCAAAATACGCCACTTTGGCATGTAGACTATTTTGGGCTGAAGACAGTCAAGACCCAGGAGACTCAAGAAAAACTTTTAAACCTCCCTTAAACTACCTAAGAAGATTTAAATAGAAGGCCTAGCTAGGAAAGAGTACTTATTACCAAGAGATAAGTTTTTATCTGAATGATTTGTGTACATGGCAGGACAGATATCTAATTACCACACATATGCTCTTCTTATCATCCTGTGAGTCACCCTCCTTCTTTAAGTAGCCTCGACTTCTAACCCCACTCCTTAGTTCAAGACACATAAGCTTCAATGGTCCAGCTTGTCCTGGGTCTCATATTGTTATGGGGCTCCTCACATACATGTAATTAAAGTTGTTTTCACCTGTTAATCTGTCTTATGTTAATTTGATTCTTAGACCAGTCAAAGAACCTAGAAGGGTAGAAAGAAATTTTGTTTTCTCCCCGGTATAGTACAAATAATTTTGCTGAAAAGTAATGAATGTCAAACACCAAAGTTGCTAAGACATAGGAGTCACTGACATGTGGAGTTTGATCTACTATCTCCTGGGTTCTGTGGCACCTAAACACATTACAGTATCTTGTTTACAAAAGTCACAATGTGTCTTAAAGCTTTAGTTCATGCTTACAGAGAACCACTGACAGCGTATGTCTTCAGCTTTCATAGTGGAATTTCAGTAACAACCTTTAATCTCTTGATAACATTTTTCAGAGTAAATAAAAATTTTATAATGACTGGGAATACAAAATCAAGTACTGAATTCCAGAAGGTAGAATCACTGTAAATGCATCCTTTGGGTTCTGTTCAGTTAAATAATTTATCCCAGTCCCTACTAGGTAGTAACTTGATAATTACTCCCATGCATTTTTATGTAGATCTAGGAAGACTGTTTTCCTCTCACTGCCCTTTGATATTATATGATTTTTCTCTCTCTCCCTAGCGCTCTGGCTTTCTTTTCTCCTAGAACTAAAAGACAATTAATTTTTATTTTTATTTCTTTTTCTTCCCTCCTCTTTTCCTGTGCTTTTTTTCTACCACTACAAATCAATCCTTTATCTTCTGCCTTCCTCTCATTCAGTGGCTGTCCATGCAAGTGACAGTTTATATACATGTACCTGCTCCTCTCTGCTTGCAAAGTAGCAAGTAGGGGTTAGCTATCAACAGTTTTCTGTTTATCCCAGCTTCCTTGTTCTCTCCACACAATTTGCACACACTGTTCATGTGAAATGCTCTTCCTTTTCTACACCCTGTGCTTTGTGATTAGTTGACTAATTTACCACACTCTTTCTCTCCTCTTCCTTTGGGGATGATCCTTTCCACTTCATACCATTTTCACAAATGCACATAGCATCAGGTAAAATTTCATTTAATCTTCATACCTAGCCTCATACATGAAATATGATTGATTTGCAATTTAAGAATAGTAAATTGAGGCCCACAGAAGTTGAAACTTTCTAAAGGTGTCAAAAAAATGAATAATAGAGCTGACACTAAAGCACAGGTCCATATTCATAGTGTTATTTCCACTGCCAATCACTATCTTATCTGAAACTTAAGTCAAAAACATAAATAAAGTATCCATTGTCTCTGTCTCTATACTTAGAGTTTCCACTGAGGCAATATGATCTATTAGGGAAAAAATAAAACTAAAAATATATTTTCATAAAGACAATTACAACTATTAGAATATAATTTAAAGGAAATGTAGGAAAGAAGACTTATAGAAAGTTCAACAAACTTAGAACTTAAGTCTGGTGGAGAATTTTATTTACAGAAAAATGTTTGTCTTGTTTGTAAAGGACCTTAACCTTTCACCAAATGGCAACACATCCCTTAAAGTCATTTAAGTAAGTGAATATTCCATATTGCTTGAATTCAATGCAAACAAACATGCTATTTTAACCACAGTGCCAAATTCACTGTATAAGAAATCAACTGGGAAATTTGTTAATTTTAAAGGTTAAAATTAACTTCTAGAAGTCTTATTTAATAGGTTTAGGGTATTGTCCAGAAACCTGTATTTTTGAGTGCTTTCCATGTGATACTTATGTGAGGCCCATGAAGGTACAATCAATTCACCCTATGTAGTACCAAGGATTTGGTAAAAACATAGTTTTTGAGAGAGGAGAATTTACTGAATTTCTAGACAACAATTATTTATTTAGATTTCCTAGAGACTCTTTTCACCACTTCCCTAAACTGTTCCATTTCTTATTTTTCAGGAAAACTATGGTAGAAAAAGAGGAATGTATTGAAAATGTGTATTAATGTCATCTTTCACGTATACAATCCATAGTAAATATTCATGTGGAGTCAGTTACAGGAGTGGGGAGGGGAAAAGAATTAAAATCTAATGAAAGTTAATCAAAGAGAAGACTTCCTTCAGGCTGGCCATGCATGTCTGTGGTTCATCTGTCATTTATAATGCTGCAGCCTCTGGTTCATAGTCAAGCTGTAATTCTGCCAGTTAATGTATCCAATTAACCCCACTAATGAGCTAATCAACAGTGTAAAATCTGTGTAAAATCACTGAGGGTGTATGATGAATGGAAAATGCACTGAACTCTCCCAATATAAAAAGTGCTTTACTGCACTTGTTAAAGTGGCACTGTCTTATCCCTCTCTAAAGGGTAATTTATCACCAGGGTCTGTAACAGTGCCATGCCCTGATAAGGCAGAGGTGGCAATAAACCCATCAGAAAATGATTACTCAGGATTGTGGAGCAATTACAGTGTCTCCGTGTATCAGAGTCAGAGGCTGCAGAGCAAATGTGCTTTTCTGTTGATGCAGGGTCCAAATAAAGAAGCAGCTGCAACCTTGAACGTGATCAAGAATCTGGAAATGGATGTTATTTTTATATGCATGCATACTCATTTCTGATCCTCTGAAGCAAGTATTTCTGGTATCGTAAGTCTCCATTGTAAAGGAGGATGATGGTTCTTTATGGTAACTCCTCATCACAAGGGTGGAGCGGTGCAAAGTTGGCTGCAGAAGCTACCCATTTCGTCTAAAATCAAGCATTTCTTGTGAAAGACTTTCATCAGCTAATCAATAGTCCTTTGCTCTTGTTCATATACCACAATAAAATTCACAAAAAATCACTCTCATTTGGAAAACTAAGGCTTTCTCTGTGGTAGAAGACCCAACATCTTCTTCAGGACATGGATCCCGAAGCAGTTGACCACTGAACAATGTGGGGGTTAGGGGCACTGATCCCCAAGGCAGTCAAAAATCCTCATGTAACTTCTGACTCCCTCAAAATATAAAATAGCCTACTGGTGACTACAAGCCATGCTGATAACATAAATAGTCAATTAACACATATTTTGTATATATATTTGCATTATACGCTGTATTCTTACAATAAAGCAAGAGAAAAGAAAATATTTTTTCAAACTGTCATAAATCTTCAAATTTTTTTCCAATATATTTATCGAAAAAACCCATAATATTGCTCATTTAATTGTAGATTAATGATATCAAAATTAACTTAAAAAAAATTCCTTTTGGAAAAAAAAAAGTAGACCTGCACAGTTCAGACCTATGTTGATCGACCCTAGTGTCTCTCTCTAATCCTGTCCTCTTATGGTATGGTCCCTGGGTGTTTTATATGTTTAAAATGAGTTGGGAATCAAGGGTAGACTTCTAGGGAAGGAAAAAAGTGGCAGACTCTAATCATTCAATCTCTACATTATCTCACTAGTATTTCCGTTTGCTTCCTTCTGCAATGCTCCTGATGTACTTAAATTAAAACTCAGCATCATATTTCTCCTAGATCATTGTTAAATTGGTGTCTAGTTTGAGTCTCTGCCATATCTAATGCATTCTTCTCAGTCTAGTCAAAGATTATGATTATCACCCTCAGCATACATGCATGCTGTAATTTCTCTCTTCCCTCATTCACAGCCACATTTCTCTGTTATCCTTTAGGATAAAAGGACATAACAACTTTAAAACAAAATTTCTTAGAAAAGTTGTTAATCCTCCTTGTCTTCAACTTCTCAACTGTTCTTTCTGGAAACTAGTGGAGGTTTTCACATGCACCACCCCATTAAATCAACCTTTTCTAAGCACCAAAGACATCTATCTTGCTAAGTCCACTATTAATTATCTGTAAGCCTCTTTTTCACCCAAATATTAGCAGCATTTAATGCAGATGATCAATTTCTACTGTTGAATTTTTTTCTTCTTGCCTTTTTAATTTCCATACCTTACTGATTTATTTTCCCACCCCACAGATGTGTTCTTCTTTACCTCTTTATATTGAGGTATAATTGACATACAACACTATGTTAGTTTTTGGCATACAATATAATGATTCAGTATTTTTATATATTGTGAAACAATCACCACAATACGTTTAGTACACATCTGTCACCATATATAGTTACAAAAATGCTCTCCTTGTAATGAGAACTTTTACACAGATGTCTTCTTTTCATTGTCTATTACTAAATCTATTTCCTCTTCCAAAACTCCCAATATTGGCATACTCCTTATATAAACTTTCTCCCTACATTACCTGTGCAGCTTTCTCTGCTGTCTGTGCATATAAATTCATCTCCAATTACATTCACATACTACAACCCTCTGCCATGTGCATTTAATACTTTTGTAATTCTGTAATACTTCCTGTGTGTGCACAAAGTTGACACTGAATCCTTTTCCATTCTCAGCCTCTGCTGCTACTACTATTATCTCTAAGACCCAACTCAGTGCTACCTCTCCTAAGAAACCTTTTCCTGATTACCCCATCCAATTTAACTGGAATAAATTATTCTAGGTTTCCCTCTATATGTGGTTGGTACCTCATTTTAACACTTATTTCATCCTGTATTCTCTTATAATTTGCTATTAAATTTTTGACTATCCTGCTTAGATGGTATTTCAATGGAAGAATGCTATAGTCTGTTCTAGAACACCATCAATGCACTTTTGTAGCTAACCTGAATGGGTAACAATTCCACTGAACAACCTGGATTTTCCATCCCTACCGAGCTCAGCCTATCTGACTTACCTTTTCTCCAAAAGTTTTACCTGTCTTTTCAAACTCTGGTCTGATTCCCAGAATTGGCTTTATTCAATTTGTATTCTGTGTCACTTACAAGGTAGAAGACACAGAATTTAAAATATTACATTGATTCACTCTATTTTATTTAATTTTAACATTTGTTTATTTCTTCAAAATCTTTAAATGTTCATGTATTTAATTTTACTTTCTAAAAATTATCTTTTAGCCCTATCCAAGTGGAAAGAAAAATTACAGACATTACTTGCTTAAATTCACAGGTCAATGAGGGAAAAGTTAAAAATATTTGAACCCATTTTATTTAATTCTAAAACTCAGACTTTAAGTCTCTTCCTCTTTTCTTCATCTGTTACCTCCTTCTTTTTTCTCCCACCCTCCTCACTCTGCAGAGTGACCCCCACACACTAGGAGCTCTGTAAATATTTGCTGAATTGACTTTGGTAGAAGTTAGCAGTTTTGCCAGGAAAATGCTGGGAGGCAGAGAAGGTTAATTGAATATGAGTCTCAAGGCGTCTGTCTGTGTTATTTCTTTCCTTAGTACTAACTGGCAAACTGCATTTTTCTCCTTTCCCAACTGTCTCTTACAACCAGCCACAGGGGGCCTCCAAAGCTTAGGGCAAAGTCAAATAGCACAGTCAACTCATTCTAGGGACACCATGCTAGAAATTTACAGTACTAAGGTGCTGGGTCATAGAGCTGAAGGATAGAAGAAAACTGGCTTCAAGCACAGCAGTGCAAGTGCACGGTTTGATGGTGGGAATGAAACACCTCTTTTACCTTCCAGGACTGGATTATTCACAGTATGTGTGAATATGTATGTGTTTCTAACAGACTTACTGAAATCTGACAATACTGAAAAGCAAGTAAGAAAAATCATGATGGTGGAAAGGTATCTTTACAACTTTGTCCCTTTACAGAGCTTTATTATATTCTTTGTCTCTTCACAGGACTTTATAAAAAAATATAATCAATGACACTGAAATTAATGATCAACAGTGAAAGTGGTTCAGAGTCAAAAACTGGAAACTCCTCACACAGCCAGACAAAATAATGTTACAGAGTCATGCTTTAACTTTTTTGTCAACCAGGATTTCATAACTGATCTTTCTGTTAAAAGTATTCAAAACTGTTATCTAGATTTAAAAAGTGATTATGTCATATTTATATTTTAAAAAGATGAATAATATCTTCCAATGTAAAGAAATCTTATGCTCCAAAATTGTTTACATGATTACTTTCTCTGTGGGTATACTGACTATAAAAAGAGCAGAGAAAAATAGTTGAATATTTCTTATATCTGAGATGATGAAGTATAAGAAAACTTCTGGTCACCATCATATTTAGAGTTAACAAAAGCCCCAGCATTAGGTAAACTTCAAACATGAAAACTTTGTCACTGACACTATGGTTGTTCATCTCTAACTTGTTCAATGCAAATTACTTAATTTTTGGATTATTTAATTTTTATCTAATGTTCTAGGAAATGTTTGTATTTTTTTTCATTCTCCTTATACATCAACACATTAATTGACCATAATAGGTATTCTGTTCTCCCACTCAGTCCAAATAATCCAGACATCCTTAGATTTGCATCCCTAATACCACTTACTCTATGTGCAGCTCTTTCCATTCACCCCCCCGTAACACACTGTGTTAGATAAAGAAATTAATTCTTTAACCTGAAGTCATCTAGCAAAGAAAGCTTTTAGCTATCCAAGAAATTATACTTATTTTGCACAATATTACTTAATGTGGATTTGTCTAATGGTATCATCATGATTAATTCAAACATTTTTGTCAGAAACAGTGATGTACTCTTCTCTGTGCAACATATCAGGAGGCATATAGTGTATACTTGTCCAACTTTTGGCAATGAAAAATTTGATCGCTTGGTTAAAGTGTTATAATCTAGATTTCTCCATCATAAAGGGAACTTTCCCCTTTATAATGTAATGAAAAACAATTCATGGGGAGATTCTTTGAACTGTGTAAACATCCTTTTTCCCACTAAGCTTTCTCCAATATTTTCTTTTTAATAAAATTATTACTCTAAAAGTTTTAGATTCACAGAAAAGTTTCAAAGATAATACAGAGAGTTCTTATGTTTACTACAACCAGATTGCCTTGTTAACATCTTGCTTTTAATGACATATTTGAAACCACTAATGAACCAAACTTGATTTATTATTCAATAAACTCCATACTTTAGTTGGATTAATTTTTATCCAATGTTATTTTTCAGATCCAGGATCCCGTCCAGGACACCACATTATATTTAGTCCTCATGTCTCCTTAGACTTCTCTAGATGGTGACAGTTTATCAGATTTTATTTGTATTGATAACCTTGACGGTTTTGAGGAGGACTAATCAGGTATTTTATAGAACGCCCCTCAATTTGGGTTTGGCTAATATTTTTCCCAATGATTAGATTGAAATTTGGGTTTGTGAAGGAAAACCCCGAGAGAAAGTGCCACTTATATTAAATCATATCAAGGGTGCATGCTACCAATCTAATTTAATATTGTGGCTCTTAACCTTGAGCACATGGCTAAGACAGTATTTGTCAGGTTTTTCTACTGTAAAGTTACTCCTTTTCTTTTTTTTCCATAATCTACTCCCTGATAAGAAATCACTACACACAGCCCACACTTAAGGGGTGGTGTGTTATATTCTACCTCCTGAAGCAAGCAAGATCTCCATAAGTTATTTTGATTTCTACCATATGAATTTGTCTATTCTCCTCACTTTATGTATTTATTCAAACATTTGTATCAGTATGGACTCACAGATATTTATTTTTATTTTATATTATAGTCTAGTTCTACATTATTTATTCTGTTGCTCAAATTGTTCTAGCTTTAGTCAGTAAGAGCTAGTAGAGGTGTTTCTTTGACATATTCCACTGGTTTGTTTTTATGAGCACTCCCTTCTGTACTACAAGATACTCCAGATTCATCTTCTGTATTTCCTGTCCCTGATTTATGATCATCTATTTCTCCAAGGAGCTTTCATTTCTTCCATTAGAAACCAAGATCTGGGTTCACTGCTAGTATGGTATCATTATTTCTAGCATTTTTCATACTATAAAGCTTGGAAATGTTATATCTAAGTACACACAGATTATTATAATGATCTATTAATGTGTTAATTGTATAGATTATATATATGTCTATCATATAGTAAGTGTATAAAACTGTATTTGTAATTACCTTTACATCTACCCACTTGTGTCAAATTAAGCCAAACAGGAGTTCATACTGATGTCTCTTAATCCAATACTAATTGGCTCATTCTAGCCTTGCTCTCTTGGTTATTTATAAAGTCTCACTCCAACAATAAGAAACTTGGGACCTAACATCCATGACTCATTTATGTATTTGTTCAGCCCCACTATGCATGTGTAGTGGTGTTGGATTTACTAACTTATAGACCTGTAAGAAACAAAATCACCAACAAGAGAACAGTGATCACATACCGTTCCTTTTGTTCGTAGTCTCACAGTCTCCATTTGTTTCCAAAGTCACTTGGGACAGCATATTTTTTCCCCACCTCCTTTGGTGATATCACACATTTGTAATATAATTAGATTATTAGATTTTTTTAATCACAATTGCATTTCATTCTGACCTCCTAATTTAAATTTGTTTACATTCAATTTCACTCTTAGGCTGTACAGCTCTACAAGTTCGACAAATGCATGCAAATGTATCTACCACTTTACTATCACCCTGTATATTTTCACATTCTTAGAATAAAATACTGTGCTTCACTTATTCACCCCTCCCCAAACTCCTGTAACCATTGCTGTGTTTTCTATCTTTATATTTTTCTTTTCTAAAATTTTATATAAATGGGATATTATAATATATAACTTTTTCACACAAACTTTTCTTTTAGTAACGTGCATTTAAGATTTATTTTTGGTGCATTCATTACCATTTTTTACTGAGGTTTATATAACATTAGGTTTAGGTGTACAAAGTAATGATCTGATATTTGTATATAGTCATTCCTCTTCATCATCAAATTCTGTTCCATTGTGTGGAGGTATAGCAGAGTTTCTTATCCATTCATGTTTTGAAGGACGTCTTAGTTGTTTCCATTTTTTGATAGTAACTGCTGTAAATATGTGCATGGAGAATTTTAGTAAGCATAAGTTTTTGAATCAGTTGGATAAATTCAAGTACAATTGCTGGATCATACGGTAAAGTGATGTTTAGTTTTATAAGAACTGCCAAATTATCTTCCAGAGTAGCTATACCATCTTGCATCCCCGCAAGCAATAGATGAGGTTTCCTGTTGCATCACAGCCTTGCCAATAATTGGTAAAATATTTAAAAATTATTGGCCAGTCTAATAGTTATGTAATGATATCTGTTTGTTTGTTTTCTTAATTTAGCTGTTTTGGTCATTCATTGACAATCTTTTTCAAAATCACTTATTAAATTGGTGGCTGCAAAATAACAATATTTTAATCCTATAATTTATTTAGTATTACTTGGTATTCGTCTGTTAAAGAAGAGAGTCTTGCCCTCATTTTTCAATCTTTTCTAAAAATTCTGTTTCTTTATTTTTATGTGTTAATATATTATCATCCTTCTATACTTTTTTTATGCTCACATTATCCCAAATTTGCCTGAGGACTCATTTAAGTTTATTCCTCTTGCTTTTGATGAATTTAGTACCAAGTTTCTACGTAAACTAAATAAACAAAATAAGCAACAGCAATTGAGGGTAAAAGAATACACAGTTGCTACAATATATTATCAAAAATGGCTTCTTTTCAACAAAAATTCATTAGTCATATAAACAAACAGAAAGTATGACTCATTTTTTAAAAAGGCACTGTCTATGAGAGGGTCTAGGTATTGGATCAAAGCAGCCATTTTAACTATGTTCAAAGAACTAAAGGAAACAATGCTTAAAGAATGAAGGCATCATGACAATAACTCAGCAAATAGGGAATCTGAGCAAATACATAGAAAAATATGAAAAAAAGAACCAAATGGAAATTCTAGAATTGAAAAGTATAGTAAGTGAAATAAAAAATTTACTAAATGGACTCAATAGCATATCTGAGATGACAGAAAAAAATCAATAAACATGAAGATTGATCAATGAAAATTATTAAATCTTAAGAACATGGAGGAAACAAAGACTTAAGAAAAATAAACAGAGACTCAGAAACCTGGGAGAAAATATTAAGTCTGCCAACATGGGTGTAATATGACTGCCAGATAGATAGAAAAGAGATAAAGGGTAGAAAATTTTTTTGAGGGAATAAGGGTCAAAATTTTACCATATTTGATGTTATAAATACTATTTTACACATTCAAAAAGTTCAATAAATCTTTGTAGGAAGAACACAAATATATCTAAACCTAGACACATCAAAGTCAAATGGCTGAAAAACATAGAAAGTCTTCAAAAGCAAGAAAAAAACAACACATTCAGAGAAATAATAATACAAAACAAATAATTTTGCATTACAAACAATGATGGACAGAAAACAGTGGGATTCATGTCTCCTGCAGTGTAATTCATAGATGCCTCAGCCAGAAATTTCAGTTTCCATAAAAGTATGTTACATCTGTGGGTACTTTATCTTATATTGTTGGTTATTTTTTCAGTTTTTCAGGATATCTATCTTTTTTCTATCTTTCTATCTATCTATCTATCTATCTACCAAACAAGTATATTATTCAGCATACTGATTTTCTTTTAATTCTCATGCATTTACCTTTGAGTTTCAATAATTTTCATTCACCTCCCCTTGAACATCAATGAATTCTACATATCCCTCTTCATTATTAGGGGGAAATTGGAAATATTTAAATGTTTAGTGTACTTTTTTAGTACATATAATAACTAGAGCATAATTTACCAATATCTTGAAAGAAAAAGCGAAAAGTTTTCAATGTTGGGTCCTAAAGCATAGAGCACATCTGAATGGATTTTTGCATGACCTATATTTCAAGAATTTTGTACTTTTGAGATTGTCTTGCTTCATGTGGGAAAAACATCAGACAGATCCCAGTCCACCAACCCAACCATCACCACCCTAAAGCAGGTAGCATGATCCCTCACACTGTCACAAATATCAAAGTACCCTTTTGAGGTGTTTTACTTCTTGAACACTAGCCTCAATATTCGACTAATTAACATATACATCAATGTCCATAAAGAGAGTACAAGATGTAATTTTTTTTTTTTTTGCAGCTTAACAACACTTTGGGAAGGTCTGGAAAAATGCTGATACTCTATAAGAAAATCAGACAAGAGTTTTGATGGGTACCATGAGTCAAGATTTCATCTGGCTGCTATCTCTATGATTCTCTGACACACTTTAACCCATCTCAGCCCATAGCTTTCAGGCATTTCCTCCTGTACTCTTCCACCCAAATTCCAAACTACAAAACTGTTTAAGGCCAACTGAGGTATAAATCACTGACTAGACTCCTTAAATCTCTGTTTTATTTGTTACCCAGAATTCTCACAATAAGAAAGTCTTTCCAGACTGCCATGATTTGACAAGTAGAAGCCAGAGACGAGGAAGCCTGGATTTAGTTTTGTGGTTTTTATGTTTTAATAACAGTATATTTGAACAATAAGTACATTTTGAAGGTGTAGGAATCAAATAAGCTAACACTATGGTGATGATTTTGAAATGCGGATTTTAGCCTACATAGCAATTTAATTGCTAGTTAGACGCAAATCCTGTCTTATAGCAATAGGGTTAGTCAGTATTTCTCTAAATTCAATATGAGCTATTGATTCACAGCTGCTACAATATGAAGGCTTGCTGAAAGAGGAACGGTTTCCAGATAAGGTAATTTTGAACAATAAAGTCATTTGAAGAAAAATCTGTTAAGAGAACAAATCCATTTAACTCACACTGAACCAAACTACTAGGAAACTAGAAAAGTGTACATTTGATTAGTAGTGGCTTTTTATTCAGTTTTGAAAAGGGGAGGTGCATGCTGTTAAAATGATCTCTTTACTGTTTTTAAAACAATTCAACCACTTGTAATAATTCCATTGGCAATATTCTCTTAAACAAGAACATCTGATCTCATACATAACAAGACACAGAGTCTTAATAATGGTAAAAGATATTTGAAATTAGTGGAGTCTACATCTTTTCAGGTCTTAAGTTCTCTTGTGTACCTTTTATTCTCTTTATGGCTTTATGAAAGAATATATCTGTCCAGCATTCACATTTCTTATAAAGCTCAGGTAGATGCTAAGTTATCAAATAGGTAAAATGTCATCAATACCTCAGACTTCTTAAATATATTCCAGTTTTTCTTTCTCATCCCATGTCTACTCAATATTCATTTTCCTTCCTTGTCTGGCCTTCAAAAGTTCTAAAATATTTCTTTCTTGTCATAATACTTTTTATGTCAAGGTAAAAATAAGTAAACCACAGTGTTATCCTTCCTCATAATAATTGCATTTTCACAGTTTAACTAGATTTAAAACAATATGTATAATGCTCAATAAAGATCCAGATTTTGAAATGAAATTTCAAGGCTAGTGCTTCTCAATGCAGAGATGAGAGAAAAACAAAAATTTCAGGGTAGTTTTATCAGGATATATGTGGGCGAGGAGAAGAGTTTGACCAGGCACAAACATTTTGAAGACTTCCTTGAATGATTGTGAAACATTCTTCCATACCCTCGTTATGACTCAGACACACTCGTCTATGTTCTACCTCCTCCACTGATCCCTAAAAAACCTTGAAGCAATACCTCATCCTTCACCGTGCTGCCTGCCACCTCTGCTCTTCATCTCTTATTCCCAGATTCCATCCAAACTGTCATGAATCTTTGCCAAGTGAATCCAGTGCTAGCATAGGATGTGAAGTAGAGCCAAATAACAAATATTAGAAGTAAAGGGGCATGCTGCACTATTTGATAAAAATGCATCCTTTGCAAAAATTTTTCTGATTAGACCCAGAGGATTGATTTTTTTTCTTTTCAGATATAGCCTGTAGCAGGGTTTCTCAACCTTCAATGTATATTAGAATCATCTTGAGGGCTTTTAAAAACATCAATGTCTTGGCCTCAACCCAAAGATCTTCATTTAATTGATTTAGGAAAGGGTCTGGACATTGATTGTTTTTAAGTTCCCTGAGTGACTCTAATGTGCAACTAAGGTCTAGAATGTTGAAGTGCCAAAAAGGCCATAGGACAAAGAATATGTTATTTCATTATCTTTTAACAGGCAATGTATATTTATTTTGACATATTCTTCTTAAAGCTTATTCACACACAACCTTCTCTTTTTATCTTCAAATGTAATACATAAAGGTGGTTTGACATTTTAAAAAATAGAAAGAATTAATTGATTAAGTGAGGTCCAAAGATAGTTAATGCCAATACTGAAATCATTATACACTATCCACCCAGGATTCTTTCAAAAGGAACATGTTTTCCTAAAAAGACTTCTATTGAGTACTGACCTAGGAGATGACAACTGAAAAGGGTATACTGGTCAAATAAGCTTGGAAAACTCTTTAGAATATACCCTAATTATGAATATTTTCAATAAAGCTGGTTGTTTTTAAATGTTCTTTGGGTCCTGAATTGAAGAAAATCATTTGAAGTAATTAATCATGCATTTTCCCAATTTAGTTGACTATAGACTATGTTTTCTGGTAATACATGGTAATATCTAGCAAATTTTAATCTTCTGCTGAACTCACATTGAAAATCACTATACTACATCATACTGTCCTACATACATATATATAATAAACCATATTAAAGAATCCTAGTGAAATCTTATATATTATGCTTGCTAAAAGTCAAAATGCTAGAAAAAGATGGCCTAGCCATCTTAATATAAAAGTAGTTACAGTACGTTCTACATAATACTCTAGTAATACCCTTTAACTTGTGGAAAGGCTGTAAATCTACTGAATATATCCAGTGTTAACAAATTGATTCAAAATATAATTGTAATAGAAAATAAAATTATTTAACTCCTTTTTCTGTGTTAGAATATGATGGATTAGCAAATAATTATTTTTCTCTCTATATATTGCATGTAGAGACTAAATTTATTTTATCAATTTGTATTAATGATAGTTACAATTTAAGTCAGATTCTGGCATTTTAGCATTTTCTAGTACCTGATTTTAAAATATTACTTCTCAGCTTTAAGCATTACTCTCCCAAGGACTTTCTGAATCATATAATTAGAAAACTGGAGCACGTGACTCCTCTTATTGCAATGAAAGCATTCTAAGTGGTAATTAACATACTGTCCTTTGTCTAATAAGATCCTATTGATTCATACTTGCTAAGACATGCATTTACTTGGAGACTGTAGTTCTTTGCGTCTGTCACAAAGATGGCTCCTTAAACATACACACTAGAGCACACACATACACATAAACACATACAGTCTAGAGGTTCACCTTTTATTAACCACTTATGTTTATTGGTTACCTTATGAGTTTAAGTGCATATTTTCTAGATGTGAAATTTTTCTTCTTTAAATTTAGTTTTTGGTTTTTCTCTCATTTGTTAATGGATTGGTCCATGCCAACACTCACTGCCAAAACTATATGGGTATAGATCATTTGAGTGATTTTACTTTCTGAAATCAAATGACTTATATTACCCTATGTATTTCCAAACTGTTTCTCTCATCAATTCAAACCAATGCTTATGTTTTCCAACACTATGATAATAATATTGGGAAATTATGATTTATCAAAAATGAATGCCGATTGGATTGAAGATGGCAGTATGAGAGTTGAGACAGAAGCTTCCTCCAAAAACCGCATATAATATGAAAATATAATTAATATAACTACTTTTGAAAGAGCAACAGGAAAGAGGACTGCAACAAACGGCATACACCAGGAGACAAAAGCAGTCCTCACGGAAAAGAGTAACGTACAAAAGCTGTGATCCTGCGGGATCCAAGCCCTTGCCCCACCCCAGCTCACCTGCAGGAGGAAGAGAAATGGAGCAGGGAGGGAGTGGAGATCTGGGACTGCTGAATACCTAACTCTGGATATCTGCTCTGGGAGCACAAACCTACATTTCATGGTGCTTGCATGATACTCTTGTAATTAAGGGGTTGGAAAGCTAAGACATGCAGAATTCCTGGAGAGACTAAGATTCCAGCTGCTTGTGGAAAGCAGGGATCAATATCCAGCTGCTCTGGGACAAAAGAAAGGCGGGCAGTCTGAGAGACGGCCTAACAAAGAAGCCCTTAGCAAGAGGGCTGCTAAAGGGGCAAGAATTGCACAGAGCTTACTGTTCTGGAAAAAGGACAGGTAGACAAAATTTTCCGGGTGCACTCTGCCCAGCAGATTGGGAGCTTTCACGATCTTCAGGTGCTCCAGCTCCCAGCTGCTACACTCAAAGAACCACTTCTGTGACATGCAGACAAGTGCGCCTTTCTCCTGGCCAGCCCAACCGGGCTTGCAAACCGGGAAATCCTTCCCTGGTGTTAGGCCAGCCAGAGCAAAGATCTGTCTACAGCAACTAAAAACGTAAAGCACGGAGGCTTATACCTGTGTGCTCGGCCCACTGGTTCAGGCAGTGGAAACAGGCATAGCAGCCAGGAGCCAAGAAACAGCTCTTTCCTCCACCAATTCACCAATACCACACCCCTAAAATCCCTAACATTGCTTCAGGGGTTGAGCAGCTCCAGAGAGTAGAGCTTCTGGGCACTAGAGGGCGCCATACACAAATATGAAATGCCAAAGGAACCTGGTCCAGAGTAAAATTATTAATACAACTCCTGAGAAAGATTTAAATGATGTGGACCTCATGACATTCCCTGAAAGGGAGTTCAAAATAAAAATCATTAACATTCTCATGGAGGTACAGAAAGATATTCAAGAACTCAGGAATGAATTCCGGTCAGAGATTCATCCAATCGTTGAAGAGCACAGTGGACGGTATTAAAAGCAGATTGGATATGGTGGAGGAGAAGATAAATGAAACAGAAACTAGAGAAGAGGAACACAAAGAAGCTGAGGCAAAGAGAGAAAAAAGGATCTCTAAGAATCAAAGAATATTGAGAGAACTGTGTGACCAATCCAAACGAAACAATATTCGCATTATAGGGGTACCAGAAGAAGAAGAAGAGAGAGAAAAAGAAATGGAAAGTGTCTTTCAGAAAGTGATTGCTGAAAACTTCCCTAATCTGGGGAAGGAGATAGTCTCTCATGCCATGGAGGTGCACAGATCTCCCAACACAAGGGACCCAAGGAAGACAACATCTAGACATAAAGTAATGAAAATGGCAAAGATCAAGGATAAAGACAGACTATTAAAAGCAGCCAGAGAGAGAAATAAGATCACATACAAAGGAAAGCCCATCAGGCTATCATCAGACTTCTCAGCAGAAACTTTACAGGCGAGAAGGGGGTGGCATGATGTATTTAATGTAATGAAGCAGAAGGACCTTGAACCAAGATTACTTTATTTGGCAAGATTATCATTTAAATTTGCAGGAGGGATTAAACAATTCCCAGATAAGCAAAAGCTAAGAAAATATACCTCCCACAAACCATCTCCACAGTGCATTTTGGAGGGACTGCTATAGATGGAAGTGTTCCTACAGTTTAATAGCTGTCACCAGAGGTAATAAAACCACAGTAAAGAAAATAGAACAGCTAATTACTAAGAAAATGCAAAATTAAATTAACTATCCCAAAAGTCAATCAAGGGATAGACAAACAGTACAGAATATGATACTTAATATATAAAGAATGGAAGAGGAAGAAAAAAGAGGAGGGAAACAAACAAAAAAAGAACCTTTAGATTGTGTTAGTAATAGCATATTAAGTGAGTTGTCAGACTCTTAGATAGTAGGGAAGTTAACCTTGAACCTTTGGTAACCATGAATATGAAGCTTGCAATGCCAATAAGTACATACCTATCCATAGTCACCCTAAATGTAAATAGACTGAATGCACGAGTCAAAAGACATAGAGTCACTAAATGGATAAAAAAACAAGACCCATCTATACTCTGCCTTCAAATGACTCACTTTAAACACAAAGATATACAGAGACTAAAAGAGAAGGGATGGAGAAAGACATTTCATGCAACTAATAGGGAGAAAAAAGCCGGAGTTGCAGCACTTGTATCAGACAAAATAGACTTCAAAACAAAGAAAGTAACAACAGACAAAAGAGGATATTACATAATGATGAAAGGGTCAATCCAACAAGAAGATATAACCATTATAAATATCTATGCACCCAACACAGGAGCTCTTACATATGTGAAACAAATACTAACAGAATTAAACGGGGAAATAGAATGCAATCCCTTCATTCTAGGAGACTTCAACACACCACTCACTCTGAAGGACAGATCAACCAGACAGAAAATAACTAAGGTGACAGAGTTCCTGAACAACACATTAGAACAGATGGACCTAACAAACGACTACAGAACTCTACACCCAAAAGCACCAGAATACACATTCTTCTCAAGTGCACATGGAACATTTTCAAGAATCGACCATATCCTAGGCCACAAAAAGAGCCTCGGTAAATTCAAAAAGATTGAAATTGTAGCAACCAGTTTCTCACAGCACAAAGGAATGAATCTAGAAATGAATTACACAAAGAAAATGAAAAATCTCACAAACACATGGAGACTTAATAACATGCTCCTAAATAATCATTGGATCAATAACCAAATAAAAACAGAGATCAAGCAATATATGGAGACAAATGACAACAAAATTCAACACCACAAAATCTGTGGGATGCAGCGAAAGGCCATGTTAAGAGGAAAGTATATTACAATACAGGCCTACCTCAGGAAAGAAGAACATTCCCATATGAGCAGTTTAAACTCACAATTAACAAAACTAGAAAAAGAAGAACAAATGAGACCCAAAGTCAGTAGAAGGAGGGACATAATAAAGATTAGAGCATAAATAAAGAAAATCGAGAAGAATAAAACAATAGAAAGGATCAACAAAAGCAAGAGCTAGTTCTTCAAGAAAATAAACAAAATAGATAAACCCCTAGCCAGACTTATTAAGAAAAAAATACAGTCTACTCACATAAACACAATCAGAAATGAGAAAGGAAAAATCACTATGGACACCACAGAAATACAAAGAACTATTAGAGAATACTATGAAAAAATATATGCTAACAAACTGGATAACCTAGAAGAAATGGACAACATTCTAAAAAAATACAACCTTCCAAGGCTGACCCAGAAAGAAACAGAAAATCTGAACAGACCAATTACCAGCAACGGAATTGAACTGGTAATCAGAAACCTACTTAAGAACAAAACGCCTATACCAGAAGGCTTCACTGCTGAATTTTATCAAACATTTAGTGAAGACCTAATACCCATTCTCCTTAAAGTTTTCCAAGGAGTAGAAGAAGAGGGAATACTTCCAAACTCATTCTATGAGGCCAGCATTACTCTAATAACAAAACTGGGCAAAGACACCACAAAAAAAGAAAACTACAGACCAAAATCCCTGATGAACACAGACGCAAAAATACTCAATAAAATATTAACAAACCGAATTCAAAAGTACATCAAAAGGATCATCAATCATGATCAAGCAGGATTTATTCCAGGGATGCAAGGATGGTTCAACATTGGAAAATCCAGCAACATCATCCACCACATCAATAAAAAGAAGGACAAAAACCACATGATCATCTCCATAGATGCTGAAAAAGCATTTGACAAAATTCAACATCCATTCATGATGAAAACTCTCAACAAAATGGGTATAGAGGGCAAGTACCTCAACATAATAAAGGCTATATATGACAAACCCACAGCCAACATTATACTTAACAGCGAGAAGCTGAAAGCTTTTCCTTTACGACTGAGAACAAGACAAGGATGCCCACTCTCCCACTTCTATTCTACACAGTACTGGAGGTCCTAGCTACAGCTCTCAGACAAGACAAAGAAATAAAGGGCATCCAAATTGGCAGGGAAAGAGTTAAACTGTCCCTATCTGCAGATGACATGATATTGTATATAAAAAACCCTAAAGAATCTACTCCAAAACTACTAGATCTAATATCTGAATCCAGCAAGGTTGCAGGATAAAAATTAATGCGCAGAAATCTATGGCATTCCTATACACTAACAATGACATAGCAGAGAGAGAAATCAGGAAAACAATTCCATTCAAAGTTGCATCAAAAAGAATAAAATACCTAGGAGTAAACCTAACCAAGGAAGTGAAAGACCTATACTCTGAAAACTACAAGACACTCATGAGAGAAATTAAAGAAGATACCAATAAATGGAAACACATCCTGTGCTCATTGATAGGAAGAATCAATACTGTCAAAATGGCCATCCTGCCTAAAGAAATCTACAGATTCAATGCAATTCCTATCAAAATACCAACAGCATTTTTTAACAAACTAGACAAAATCATTCTAAAATTCATGTGGAACCACAAAAGACCCCGAATAGCCAAAGCAATACTGAGAAGGAAGAATAAAGCTGCGCAGATTATGCTCCACAACTTCAAGCTTTATTGCAAAGCCACAGTACTCAAGACAATTTGGTACTGGCACAAGACAGACCCATAGACCAATGGAACAGACTAGAGAGCCCCGATATAAACCCAACCATATATGGTCAATTAATATATGATAAAGGAGCCATGGACATACAATGGGGAAATGACAGCCTCGTCAACAGCTGGTGTTGGCAAAACTGGACAGCTACATGCAAGAGAATGAAACTGAATTACTGTTTCAAAACATACACAAAAGGAAACTCAAAATGGATCAAGGACCTGAATGTAATTCATGAAACCATAAAACTCTTAGAAGACAACATAGGCAAAAATCCCCTGAATATAAGCATGAGCGAATTCTTCCTGAACGCATATCCTCAAGCAAGGGAAACAAAAGCAAAAATGAACTCATAGGACTACATCAAACTAAAAAATTTCTGTACAGCAAAGGACACCATCAACAGGAAAAAAAGGCATCCAACAGTATGGGAGAATATATTTGTAAATGACATATCCGACAGGGGGTTAACATCCAAAATATATAAAGAACTTACATGCCTCTACACCCAAAAAGCAAATAACCTGATTAAAAAATGGGCATAGGATGTGAAGAGACAGTTCTCCAAAGAAATTCAGATGGCCAACAGACACATGAAAAGATGCTCCACATCACTAATCATCAGGGAAATGCAAATTAAAACCACAATGAGATATCATCTCACACCAATAAGGATGGTCATCATCCAAAAGACTAAGAACAACAAATGCTGGCAAGGATGTGGAGAAAGGGGAGCCCTCCTACACTGCTGGTGGGAATGTAAGCTAGTTCAACCATTGTGGAAAGCAATGTGGAGGTTCCTTAAAAAACTAAAAATACAAATACCATTTGACCTGGGAATCCCACTCCTTGGAATTTACCCAAAGAATACAACTTCTCAGATTCAAAAAGACATATGCACCCCTATGTTTATTGCAGCACTTTTTACAATAGCTAAGATATGGAAGCAACCTAAGTGTCCATCAGTAGATGAATGGATAAAGAAGATGTGGTACATATACACAATGGAATATTATACAGCCATAAGAAGAAAACAAATCCTACCATTTGCAACAACATGGATGGTGCTAGAGGGTATTATGCTCAGTGAAATAAGCCAAGCCGAAAAAGACAAGTATCAAATGATTTCACTCATATGTGGAGTATAAGAACAAAGAAAAAAACTGAAGGAACAAAACAGCAGCAGACTCACAGAACCCAAGAACGGACTAATAGTTACCAAAGGGAAAGGGACTGGGGAAAATGGGTGGGAAGGGAGGGATAAGGGGGAAAAAGGGGCATTACGATTAGCAGATGTAATGTTGGGGGGGCACGGGGAGGGCTGTACAACTCAGAGAAGACAAGTAGTGATTCTATAGCATCTCACTACGCTGATGGACAGTGACTGTAATGGGGTTGATGGGGGGGACCTGATGAAGGGGGTAGTTTAACCATAATATTGCACATTTAATTGTAGATTAATGATACCAAAATAAATTATTTTAAAAAAGGTTAAAAAACAGTTGGCAATGGGCTGTCTTGCTTTATTCATTTTATAATACAAGTTTTTGACAAGAAATTTCATGTTTTAAGTAGTTTTTCTTAGCAGAGTTGTATTCATCTAAAGAATCAGCCATCGGTTTAAAAGATAACCCAGAAATTTGGGGAGGAAGCAAAAATCAGGTGATAAATAGACAAATAATATTTAAAAGTTATTAGTAATTCTTGTCATGTTATCTCCTATTTTTAGGACCCTACAGTAAACTCACTGAAATGAAACAATAAGATACAATGTCATGTCTCCTTTCCTAGGACACCTTAAGCAGCAGGAGGGATCCAAAGATTGTCAGGTGACTTTTGTTGCTGCTGAATACCAAAAAAGTAAAGAACTGTACTTTGAGCTAAATTTGGCTTCCAGAGACCTAGTCTAATTCTGATATCACCCATTTTCTTTTGCTATACATCTAGCTTCAATATCTTTCTCGGTTGCCTCTGATTTTCTTTTCAGGCCTGGAAGATTCAATGGTACTGCATTTAAAACCTCTTCATTAGGAGGCTGATCTGCATGTACTCAGGGATGGCTCATTTGGTCATAGAGCATCATATCTTTAAAAGATATCCAAGTACCTGAAGGCCTATAATGTTTTCTCCATTATCAAGCCAAATCAACCATTGTCACAGCGATTTATCTTGCCTTTATTTCCTTTAGTTATTACCCTAAAAATATTAATTAGACATCACATAGACTAAACAAATGAAAATATATTAATGTCAAAATGTGGTCTTTCATTCACTTAAGTCCTTTCTGATATAAACTTGCCTGACTATAGAGACAGGAAGCCTTTTCTTTTTTTAAAGTGTAGCCTAGAATTCTAGAATAGAATCTTGTGACATCTATGAACTGCTGAAAATGGTCACTTTGTGTTAAGTTCCTTCATCTGTAAAGTGACATAGTAGGATCTGATGACCCTGAGGTTCCTTTCTAAAAGGCATGTCAATTCAGCATTCAACAGAAAATATGTATTTAAAATAATTATAAATATCTGTTTATAATTAGAATTTAGAACTAAAGAATTCTAGCAAGATGCTATTTACCAGGAAGCAACAAATAATGACAGAATTTCATTCCTAAGATATCTTTAGTCAGATGTAAATCAGTAGTTTTTCTTGTGAAAAATAATTCATAAAACTCATGTGTTTGAAGAGAAAGCTAATGTGTAGCAATACTCCAATAAAATGTATTAGGGATAAATTTCAACAGGCTATTTAAGTTTCTTCCTAGAAATATGAGGTTTCCATTCAAATAAATTCATGGTAAAGTTTTTATTTGTGTGCTGGAAATCATAGCTTTCAGATACTCTGTTTTTGTATAAGAAATGGAAAATGCTTAATGTTGGTGGAAAAGTTTGACTTATAGGGAAAATTTGAGCAATCAATTTATAAACAATAAGAAACTAATTATATATTTTAATATAGTGATAGTAATAGTCAATTTCTGATTTAACATCACTATTTTTCAAAGATTGTTACTTTAGTAGGAAGAAACTACATATATGCACATGCACACACATATATGCACACATATACACCTATTAATGTTACTAATTTGTTTAGCTATAAAGAGAAACTCAACAAAAACCAAAAATGCTACCAGAGTTGCTAGAGAAGTGGCTTATCCATGCAACATTTTCTGGTGTCTTTTTATGTATGGAGTAGACCCTGCTAGTAACACATGCCACTACTTAAGGGTCTTGTACAAGGAAATAAGTCAGATGTTCTTGAACCACTTATCTTTTCATCAACATTCCAGAGCAGTTTACACTAACAATCTAAGCATTAATCTTCTTAAATTTTCCTTAAGAGTTTTATTCTTAAAAAAGATCAATAAAACCAGATAGATTATTTGTCTGAAAATATTTCTGCTTTCAAAATTCTAGAAATACTATCTTATTACAAATAGTATTACATAGTTTAAGAAAATGAGTCTTTTAACATTTACTAAAACTTTTAACATAATGAAAAGTTCCTCCTTTTCAGGTATTAGAATTAAAAGGCCTAAAAAAAAAACAAAAATACTAAAGGTAAATTGACTAATACATGCATCTGGGGAATGTTACTAGGTATTTAAAATATTGCTAGGAAGTTTATATTGATGAGAACTTTCTATATTTCTAACATATACTATTTTACTGGGTATTAATTTATATTAAAAAATACCCTCTATATTGCTATATAAACTCTGTCTATATGATTGTATGTAATGGGAACTATATAGAATCAATTAATTAATTATTATCCCAGATGGGGGTTATTTGGTCACATTTAAGAAGCAAATTACTTCCCTTAAGATTATATGCATTTTTGCATTTGTTTATCCATTATTTCATCCATGCATTAAATTTCACTGAACACATAGTGTCTGCTAAGCACTGTTACCCTCATTATACCAGTGGCTAAGAGGGGCTGAGATAAATAGTAGGAAACCCAAACCCTGTGTGTCCTCATGAGCTACAGAAAATTCTAGAAATTTCTGTGACTAATGACTGGAGAAATTAAGTTGCAATATCTAAGCCAGTCATACCAACTCTACTGTGACTCTACTCAAGTTTTCTTTTTCTCAGACCATGAGTTCTCACCTTTCTTTCTTTCTTGAAACATAAATCTGCTTCCACCCCACTGATAACCCCCTTGTTGTTCTGCCCTATGTATAGAAGATAATCTGTTAATTACCTCTAATTTTGTATATTTGAGTATTTGTAGTAAGTAGTTTGTCACCCTATTTGTTCTGAAATATTTTGTGACTACTCTATCCTAAAATCTACTTCAGCTGCTATACTCCATCATCTTTCAGAGTGCAGTTTACTCTTTTACCTTCCTTTCTTCTTTATTTTTTCTATTCTTCCTTTTTCAATTCCTTCCCTCCTTTAAATGTTTTACTTCAGAAATATCTTGCTGACAAAATGCCATGTTAGAAAAGAAACAACTAAAATAATCTCTTAATTTAATGTGATTTTTAACAAGTTTTGGACAAAAATAAGAATTCCACAATAAAAATAGAAAGGCTAATTCCATCCATCCTGATCATTACTACATTATTATAGTATCAACATGTAGCCTTATCTATCAGATTAATTTTCATATTTAATTCTAATGTCTCTGAATGGATTTTTACTATTTAAATATATCTAATGAAGTTGAAAAATGACTTTGAAACATGATAGAGTCTTTTCAATTCCTGGTTCCCACATAAATAAAGGTGTGATTCTACTTTAAAAGAACCAGTTAATTAATTATATATATATTGAGACTATATGGATATTAGTCTTTAGGATATTAGCTACTGTATGACTAATTTATTCTCACAAATCTGAAGGCAAAGTATAAAGAATAAAAAATGATGAAATTTGGATTTCAACCTAGTTCTGATATAAAGTAGCCACGATATCAGAAAAGTCATCTAATCTCTTTGATCTCTTTATTACTTTGTAAAATAATGTTGTTCCATACTGAACAGTAATCTGTAGTTATCACTGTTTAAATAAATTAAATTATAAAGTATCCCATTAAAATCTTAATCTAACATTTTGAGTTTTTATTAAAGTATAGTTGATGTACAATACTATATTGGTTTCAGGTGTACAACTCAATGATTACACAATTATAAACATTAAATGCTCACCATGATAAATGTAGTCAAATCTGTCAATATACAAAGATATTACAATACTATTGACTATATTCCTTATGCTGTACTTTAATCCCCATCATTAATTTATTTTTTTAAGTTTATTTTGATATCATTAATCTACAATTAAATGAGCAATAATTTATTTTTTAATTAGAAGTCTGTAGCTCCTTATCTCCTTCACCTATTTCACACACATGCCAAATCCCCTCCCCTATGGCAACCACTAGTCTGTTCTCTGTTTATGAGTCTGCTTCTGTTTTGTTTATTTGTTTTGTTTTTTAGATACCACATGTAAGTGTAATCCCATGGCATTTTTCTTTGTCTGAACTATTTAATTTAGCATAATACCCTTTTGATTCATCCACATTGTTTCAAATAGCAAGATTTCATTATTTTTTAAGGCTAAATAATATTCCATTATAGATATGTGCCACATCTTCTTTATCCATTAATCTATCAATGGGCACACAGTTTGCTTCCACAGTGATTAGACTTTTTGACTGCCACTGCCATGTAAAGGAAAATAAAAGCAAATAAGAATAAGGAAAAAAAATGCAAAATTTCTTAATTCCTACTATGTGTTTCCCAGTGTTCCAGGTATTTTATAATTATTTTTCTATTTAAATGTTTTCTGAATTACAAGGTTGAAAATTTCTTGGTTTGACCAGGTAATTCAGCTAATAAATAATGGATTGATGCAGAAATATTTATTTTGTGACTCTCATTCAAATTTGCTTAAATGTGATAGTGTGAACAAGCTAAAAGCTTGTCCTTTCTTCCTACCTCCCATAACCATCTGTCCACCCTACATACATGCATGTGTCTACACAAAAGCTCTATGCAAATAGCACACTTTTACTGGAAGAAACTATATTGTTAACCATATACCATTACTTTTTATGTCCCCATGGACTTCAGACATTTGTGTCAGCTTGTTCTTTAAGAAGTCTATGGTTCTTCACCATATTTACAACTCTGGCTATAATTTTCTGGTTCTGTTATTTAAAAAAATCTCCTTAGTGTCACACACTTTTTAAGTTGTTCTTCTTGATCAGTAGAGAGAAGGGAAAAATTATCTTAGTCTTTTCATAAGGTGAAAGACTATATCAAAACCTAAATATTTGTTTACTTTTATTGGCATTGAAAATAGAATTAATGACTGACTGTGCTTTGACGGAATCTCATTATCACTTATTTAACATTATCCTTCTCCCAAAACCTGAGTTATTTTTTATCCTTCATTTGAGTTACATAAAAGTAAATAGCATTCACTCCAATCTTTTAAACTATATTTCATTGAACACAGTTTATTATCTCCTGTAATTCTTTACCAGATTAATTTAGATTTTGAGAAAACTAAAATGTATAGGTATCTACTGAGTTTTAATTTGTCATTGGTTATTATATGAGAACAAGTCACATATTATCAGGAGAAATCACAGACAAAAGGAAAAGCTAATCTAATACAGCAGTAAGGTAGTTAATTTTCTTCCCAAACCATGAGAGAGTAAATATAATTGACCAAAGTAACAAATCACTGACCACATTTTATAGTATGTTACATATCATAAAAATGAATAGGGGTTTGCAAATAAATGATTTTAGAGATCAATTTGTTATGTCATTTTAGTATTTGATGTAATAGATTGTACTACACCATAGAAATAAAAATTTATATATATATATGTATATGTGTATGTATTAAAAAGCATTTGACAGCTGTTATTCTAAAATACAGGTTGCTATGTTTTGATGAAAAAAGTTAGAAATTTTATAGACAGTAGATGTAGGGTTATTGCAATATCTAGTACAATTTTTAAGGTATTGCACATCAGAGACTCTTATTTGTATTTATTCACTCCAATAGTCCATTAATCAAAACAAAAAAATACAAAACTAATAATGTAGCGTAACTGTGAGGGAGAAAAACTTTAAAAAATAATATATCCTATGCACATTTGAATTTGCATGCATGGCATGCTTTTCCTATAAAATGGGTAGTTGACTTGATTTTATAAAATGAGGATAATTCTATGATAAATTCATTATATTCACATCCCCCTTATTAAATAATATTTATTAATGATATATCTATTTAAGTAAACAGACCAAAACACATGCACTTTTTAAGAAAATTTCAGTTTATAATTTTAAAAATTTTGGTAAATACTTGCTCAGATGAATTTTGAATCTATTATAAAATATTTAAACAATCTTGTATTACTTATGAATTACCCATATTAAAAACACCTAGTTCAGTACGTCTTGGGCCAGTAAATTTCAGAAGTAAAATTTCATACAAAGTTTTAGTATCTATTATTAATCATTAAAATTTATTTTAAGAATATGACTTCACAAAGTAGTCAAATATTGTTTTCTTTCAAGAGTATATGATCCAGAATAATACAGTCATGTACAATTCTAGCTTTGAAAATAAATATACTGATTGTAGTTTATATTATGTTGAGGAAATATTCTGTATCTTAGTTTAAAAAAATTACAATCAGAAGATAGCATAAAGCTACAATGAGGACTGAAATTTTTTTAAGCTAATAAAGGGCATAGATGAGCACAAATTCAATCCACAAAGAGACTAAGGAAAGATAATCACTCCAATCTGAGCCCTTCTTTAGATATAAAGTTGAAAATGGTCACTTGGGTATACGGTTGGGTAGGTACTCCTCATTTCACATAAATAAACTTTAACAGTGGGAGTATCATCACATCTCATTCTGGCATTGCACCTCAGCCATATGTTGCATTATAATAGGCCAGACAAAAGAAACAGAAGAGAAAGCAATGTATTGAAATTATAAATATAATGTCATGATATGCCCAGGAGTAAATATAATCTTTCTTAACCACAACATTTAGCATGATGTAGATTATTATTTTAAGTTTTCTCAAAAGTCACTGGTACTATAGAACATAATTGAAAATGCTTAGTGCATAACCCTGTGAATCAGTAGATACATGTTAACTCAATCTTTTGATATTGGTAAGAGTTCTTCATTATTTAGATTAATCTCATAGGTTTTATATCTTATTTGTTTCTGATTTTGCAGAGTAATTTTCTGATTTATGATTTTGTGTGGTTATTCTTAAAATACAGAGGTCAGATTGGGAGAGAATATGATACAATAATGTGTACCACAGAATTTGATGTTACTTCTGTAACTGGGTTGTTATCATTTGTAGACATGTTACTTCAAAATAGAGTAGTGGAAATCTACTGTTACCAGCTACATGACTTTAGAACAAAGAATTATTGCTCACATTCTCAGATTTTTCATGTCTGAAATAGAGTTAATAATAATAAAACTAATAACGACCTCATAGGGTACAAATACAGATAGCAAACATACAAATGGCAAACAAAAACATGAAAAGATGTTCAAGTCATCTGTCACTGGGAAATATAAAATTAAACTACAATGAGATGTGAAACTATACTACTCACCTATTTGAAAGGCTAAAAAAATCTTACATTCATAAAAGCTGGGGAGGGTGAGGAAAAACAGAAATTCTGATTCACTGATGACATGAAATGGTAGAGCAACTTAGAAGAGAGTTTGGCAGATTTTTATAAAGTTAAAGACTTAGCATACATACAACACAGCAATCACACTACTAGGTATTAATCCAAGAGATTTGAAAACATATTCACAAAAAATTTGTGTAAGAATATTGAGAGCAGCTTTGGTTGGACTTAATTGATTGAACTTGAAGCAATCAATATGTCAATCAATAGGAGATTTGATAAATAATGCCAGAACTATATGACAAAATTCTATTTCAAGAAAAAAAGAATGAGCTAATTCATGCAACTATATGGATGAATATTGAATTAATTTTACTACATGAAAGAAGACAAATCTAAAAATCTATACATTTCATGATTCCATTATGATATTCTGGAAAAAGCAAAAATTATAAAGACAGAAATCGGGTTAATGACTGCCAGAGGTTGACAGAGGAAGAGCAGTGACAACAAAAGAATGTACAGGAAAATTTTAGGATGAAGGAATTGTTCTGTATCATACTGGGGCATCCAATACATGACTCTATGTATATGTCAAAATGCATAGATCACATATGTCAAAAACTATACATCAAAAGAGTGAACTTTAACATATGATAGAGTTTGGTTAATAGTAACGTATCTATGACAGTTTCTTAGTTTTGACAAATGTGCCATAGTAATGTAAGATGGTAAATGGGTAAGAGGTATACTAGAATTCTGTATTTTTAAAATTATTCTATAAAGGTAAAATATAAGAATAAAAAGTATAAAATTATTCCAAAATAAAATGTATACTATGTTCATCATAGGTTGTTAAGAGGATTTAACAAGTGTTTATATATATGTAGTAGATCAATAGTATCTGACATATAAGCATTATGTAAATGTTAGTTAAATATTCATACTGTCAGACTATAGTCCTTTTTTCCCCAATTCTAAAAAGAGAACTCTTTCTATCCTGGGGGAGATTATTCATGTACTTAGCATGGAACTGACAACATCTTCCTCTTCCTTCTGCTTCCAACAAAAGGAATGAGCATATATGTTATTTTTAACCAATCTTATCCTCCAGTTTCAATAATTATTTTTGGCAAGGGCAAGAAACCCAAGCCAATACTTCAGAGTCCTTGGGCACTGTTGGGAAATACTTTTTTTTTTTTTCTATTAAAGCTGTTAAACTTATAGGATGTGAGCATGAGATTCCTGATAAGCCTTTTTCAACTAAATAAATAGAGCTTTACTGAATATAAAGCCAAAGATATAAGAAGAAACAGAGAAAAATAAATAAATCCTGATTATATTGACTGTACTACTGAATCAACCCTTAACTGGAACTATACTCACCCTTTTATAGTTTCAGTAATTTAAGTCAATATATTAACGTTATTCCTTCAACTACTATGAGTTGAGATTCAGTATCTGCAAATAGGAAGAGTCATGACTATTATAGTTTTATTTGCTTGTAATTAGATAACACCAGTTGTATGTGATCTTGGGAAGAAATTAACTGGTTCTTTGTGTGGGTAACAATGAAATGAATCAAATGTTCATTCAGTCAACTAATATATATTGTGAAACCTTATTTTAGAAATTCATGTCATTTAATGTAAATATCTTGGAGTAAAGAAACAAATAACATGTAAATAAGGAGGCATAGTTTATGGCTGAATGTGATTTTTGAAGGAAAAAAAATGTATTGCTTATGGCCCTTCACTAAAAAAGAAATGTAGAAAAAAATATGTAACTAGGAGACCATGTTAAAAAGACAATTGTCAAAGTTTTTGATAATCAGCTATTTATATAATCAGAACAAAAAGTCAAAGTAACAAATGAAAAAATACATCTTTTCTGTCTATATCATAGTAAAGGGGAAAAATATCTTGATAATGATAGGATTATATTAGTCATTCAAGAATGATGCAACATTAGAAAATCTGTAAGTAAAACTCATTATACGGGTAGTACAAAGGAGTAAATCCACATGATTATTTTAACTGATGCTAAGAAGAAGAAATTGGGAATAGTGACAACTTTTCTTAACTAAATCACAAAAAAATTAGTAAATATGACACTAAATAGTGAAACCCAAAAGCAGCCCCATAAAATGCAAAATCAAGGAATGCCTAATGCGGCCATTTCTGTTTCATATTATAGTGAGAGTTTAGCCAATACAATATGACAGGAAAAGGAAACGGGAAGAGAATATTTGCAAATAAGATATAAATTCATTACTGAAAAATCTAATTTACCTATAAATCCTAAATAATGGCGAAAACAACAAGAACTAAAAGGAGAGTCCAGTAAATGTTGAACATGAGATGTCATGAACAAAAATCAAGGTTTCCTTTTAAACTATTACTCAAGAAACAGAAAACTTAATAAAAAAATACCATTACTATACTTAAAATATTTAAGTATAAATACTTAAAAAATAAGCCTGACAAGTATAAAAAACTTTTATGAATTGTAAGAACTGATAATTAGAAAACATTATTGAAGACCATAAAATATAAAGAATAAATGGGGAGTTATTAAATGTTCTTGCAGGAAAAGAATTGATATTGTAAAGCTGTCAATTCCTCTCAAATTTACCTATATATTCAATGGTTTTCCAAAAACCTAACAATATTTTATATAATTTGAGATTCTTATATAATTTTTCAGGCTTTTAAAATAAAAATGGAACCACAGTTTGTAAATATAACTGAGTTTTGATTAAAAAAAATAGTAGCCTTGATCTATGACTTACTATAGCATTTGATAAATAAAGTATGTCATTTGATTGAAAACAATGAATAGACAACAAGAACATATTAGAAAATTCAAAGTCACTTACATATTTACACATCCAAAAGAAAATTCAGTAAATGACAAAAACGGTATTTCAAGTTAATAGAGAAAGGACATATTTATTTCATAATTTGTTTTTTAAAACATCGATTATTTGGAAAAAGTACATAATAAAATTTTAAATCATACCACTTATAAAAATAAATTTCAGATGAATTAAATGTCTAAATATTTTTAAAATCTGGAAAAAATTCACTCATTGGGACAGTTTGCACAATTTCACAATGGTGTGTGAGTTGAATGGTAGTGTATAATTTTCCAGTTTGAATGGTTCATTGTGGTTGTTTATGGTTAAATCATAACATACCCTCTTATACCAACAAGCAACAGGGATGCTGGGTACTGTGTCTACATCATGCTCCTGAGAGAGAGAGAAGGTGATGGAGTAAACATGGTAGAATGTTAACAATTGGGGAATCTCAGTGAATGAAAATGTGGGGATTTGTGAGTTCTTTGTACTATGCTTGCAACTTCTCTGCATTGTTAAATTATTTCAAAATAAAGTATAAATAAGTCATATTTAAAAGAAAGCAAAATTGAAAAGATAGGTTAGAATAAAATGTGCAATGTTTAATAAAGACAGATGAATGACTTGATCCATATAATAAGCTAAATAATTATTACTGTGTGCCTATGATTATGTTAAGGCCTGCAAGATAGCCAGGGAAAGAAAAGTATATGGTCTTCTCAAAAACCTTTCACTCTCTGTGGGGAAATAAAATTAAATTGGTATTAATTAATTGCTATATTTTAAAACATTATTACCTTTATTTACCTACCTACTTTCTTATTCCTTCTGTTATACAACAAAAGTTTAAAGCAATCTATAAAATAAATGTGATATATATATATATAAATTAAATTACAAAGTAAAATAATAAATAATATATACATAATATATAAATTATAATTAAAAATAAGAATCAGGGAATAAAAACAAGTAGCTTAATATATAAATGGAATGCTATTTTGTAGTGTCTACTGAATATGACATATAGTTTAGAAGACCCTAAGATAATTAAAGCCCCTGGTTAAATATTAAAGGGTTCAATTTTGAGTTTTAACTTAAATACCTTAATCTTTAAAGTAACGTTAGATGAATAAAATTTCTTGGGAAGTGTTGGGACAAATAGGAATTAAGGTTAGAAATGGCTAGGTTATAAACCATTATATCTTGACATTCAGGTTTGATTGAAAAGAAATACAGTATCACAATAATCCTGAGGTACAAAAATACGAGTCAGTTCCTGAAATAAAGCAAAGGGTATTGTTTATCCCTTCATTTCATGTAAGGCAGAGGTGCCTTACATTTTTCACCTCAAAGCACCTAATTTTTTCAGTATCTCAGTGGGATTAGTTAATGGTTTTATGTGGCTGGCATATTGTTTTGAATATTAGACTGTTAATGAATGAATTTTTTTTCCTCTGGTTTTAGCAAATGTAAGAGTATAGGTCTTACAATAATTTATCTGTACACAACATAACTTCTGTGCCCATTCTCTTTGCCCCACCTACACAAGGCAAAAGTAAAGAATGCTGTGGACACAATTTCCGTCTGTAAATGAAGCTTCAGTTACTACTTGTATTTAAATTTATTATGTGTAGAAAAAGTATATCTGTTTCTTACACTCAGTGCTCCTTCCCAGGCTCCTAAAAGATTGGAATTGTAGTGCACTGCCCCCTATCGTTTACATTCCACTTTTATGTGTTGCTGCTTCTATGGAGTGCTAAATTGCTTAATTAAATTTTACTGGTTTATTCTGCTTACTCATTCAGAGCATACTTAATCCAGCCTACATTTTCTTCCTTAAAATGAACATGTGAAACCTTATGATGTATTTTTAGAGGTGCATTTGGACTAGGAAAATGGATATGTGGTTGACTGTGTAATGTGCTATTTGTCAAATAACTGAATATTCTGCGTGAGTACACAAGTCATAAACAACATAAGGATGTTGGGTTTAACAAAGTTTTTGGAAGAGAAAATATGGATTAAATATTTGCTTTCACTAGGTACCATTATGGTTTATTTTCAGCTTTTGTTCTATTTAATACATTTGGAAAATTCTTTATTCCTGAAACTAAGAAGGCACATAAACTACTCCCTTTAACAAAGTCTCTGTTTAGATACCATAAGAAGAGGAAACACTACTGTTTTCTTTACCAGAACCCCTTCATGACGGAAGGTGACAGGTACATGATGAAGGATTTGAAATGCTTCCATATCATTCAATTTACCACTACTTCCAAAACTTTACAATTCCTCTATGAACTATTTATTCTCTTTTCAGGTGACCTCATATCTTATATTAAAAGAATATGAACATTTAAAATTAGTCCCTTCGGGATGGAAAAACATATTTCAAGCAACTAATAGGGAGAAAAAAGCAGGAGTTGCAGTACATGTATCAGACAAAATAGACTTCAAAACAAAGAAAGTCACAAGAGACAAAGAAGGATATTACATAATGATAAAGGGGTCAATCCAAAAGAAGATAAAACCATTATAAATCTGTGCAACCAACACAGGAGTACCTACATATATAAACAAATACTAAAAGAATTAAAAGGGGAAATAGAATGCAATGCATTCATTCTAGGAGACTTCAACACTCCACTCACTCCAAAGAACAGAACAACCAGACAGAAAATAAGTAAGGAGACAGAGGCACTGAACAGCACATTAGAACAGATGGACCTAACAGACATCTACAGAACTCTACACCCAAAAGCAGCAGAATACACATTCTTCTTAAGTGCACATGGAACATTTTCAAGAATAGATCATATACTAGGCCACAAAAAGAGCCTCAGTAAATTCAAAAAGATTGAAATTGTACCAACCAATGTGTCAGATCACAAAGGTATGAAACTAGAAATAAATTATGCAAAGAAAAGGAAAATCCCACAAACACATGGAGGCTTCACAACATACCCCTAAATAACCAATGGATCAATGACCTAATAAAAACAGAGATCAAGCAATATATGGAGACAAATGACAATAATTCAACATGCAAAATCTGTGGGATGCAGCGAAGGCAGTGATAAGAGGGAAATATATTGCAATACAGGCCTATCTCAGGAAGGAAGAACAATCCCATATGAACAGTCAAAACTCACAATTAACGAAACTAGAAAAGGAAGAACAAATGAGGGCAAAGTCAGTAGAAGGAGGGGCATAATAAAGATTAGAGCAGAAATAAATAAAATTGAGAAGAATAAAACAATAGAAAGAATCAATGAGAGGAGCTGGTTCTTTGAGAAAATAAACAAAGTAGAGCACTAGACAGACTTATCAAGAAGAAAAGGGAGTCAACACACAAACAGAATCAGAAATGAGAAAGGAAAAATCACTACGGACACGATAGATATACAAAGAATTATTAGGGAATACTATGAAAAATTATATGCTAACAAATTGGATAACATAGAAGAAATGGACAACTTTCTAGAAAAATACAACCTTCCAAGATTGACCCAGAAAGAAACAGAAAATCTGAACAAACCAATTACCAGCAACGAAACTGAATTGGTAATCAAAAAACTACCTAAAAACCAAATCCTTGGAACAGATGACTTCACCGCTGAATTTTATCAAACATTTAGTGAAGACCTAATACTCATCCTCCTAAAAGTTTTCCAAAGAGGAGAAGACGGAATACTTCCAAACTCATTCTATGAGGAGAGCATCGCCCTAATACCAAAACCAGGCAAAGATACCACAAAAAACCAAAATTATAGACCAATATCCCAGATGAACATAGATGCAAAAATACTCAACAAAATATTAGCAAACTGAATGCAAAAATACATCAAAAAGATCATCCATCATGATCAAGTACCTCAAAATAATGAAGGCCATATATGACAAACCCACAGCCAACATTATACTTAACAGTGAGAAGCTGAAAGCTTTCCCTTTAAGGTCGGGAACAAGACAAGGATGTCTATTCTCCCTGCTTCTATTCAACATAGTACTGGAGTTCCTAGCCACAGCAATCAGACAACACAAAGAAATAAAAGGCATCCAGATTGGCAAGGAAGAAGTTAAACCGTCCCTGTTTGCAGATGACATGATATTGTACAGAAAAAACCCTAAAGAATCCACTCCAAAACTACTAGATCTACTGTCTGAATTCAGCAAAGTTGCAGGATACAAAATTAATACACAGAAATCTGTGGCATTCCTATATACTAATAATGAACTAGCAGAAAGAGAAATCAGGAAAACAATTCCATTCAAGGTTGCATCAAAAAGAATAAAATACCTAGGAATAAACCTAACCAAGGTAGTGAAAGACCTATACTCTGAAAACTACAAGACACTCATGAGAGAAATTAAAGAAGATACCAATAAATGGGGACACATCCCATGCTCATGGATAGGAAGAATTAATATTGTCAAAATGGCCATCCTGCCTAAAGCAATCTACAGATTCAGTGCAATCTCTATCAAAATACCAACAGCATTCCTCAATGAATCACAAGCAAATTGTTCTAAAATTCATATGGAACCACAAAAGACCCCGAATAGCCAAAGCAATCCTGAGAAGGAAGAATAAAGCTAGGGCGATTATGCTCCCCAACTTCAAGTTCTACTACAAAGCCACAGTTCTCAAGACAATTTGGTACTGCCACAAGAACAGACCCAGAGACCAATGGAACAGACTAGGGGGCTCTTATATAAACCCAATCATATATGGTCAATTAATATACGATAAAGGAGACATGGACATACAAAGGAGAAATTACAGCCTCTTCAACAACTTGTGTTCACAAAACTCAACAGCTACATGCAAGACAATGAAACTGGATTATTGTTTAACCCCATACACAAAAGTAAACTCGAAATGGATCACAGATCTGAATGTAAGACATGAAACCATAAAACTCTTAGAAGACAACATAGGCAAAAATCTCCTGAATATAAACATGAGCAACTTCTTCCTGAACGCATCTCCTCTAGCAAAGGAAACAAAAGAAAAAATGAACACATGGGACTACACCAAACTAAAAAGTTTCTGTATGGCAAAGGATACCATCAACAGAACAAAAAGGCATCCTACAGTATGGGGGAACATATTTGTAAATGAAATATCCTACAAGAGGTTAACATCCAAAATATATAAAGAACTTACAAGCCTCAAGACCCAAAAAGCAAATAACCTGATTAAAAAATGGGCAGACGATATGAAGAGACAATTCTCCAAAGAAGAAATTCAGATGGCCAACAGGCACATGAAAAGATGCTCCACATCACTAATCATCAGGTAAATGAAAATTAAAACCACAATGAGATATCACCTCACACCAGTAAGGATGGCCAGCATCAAAAAGACTAAGATCAACAAATACTGGGAAGGATGCAGAGAAAGGGGAACCCTCCTACACTGCTGGTGGGAATGCACACTAGTTCAACCACTGTGGAAAGCAGTATGGAGGTTCCTCAAACAACTAAAAATAGAAATACTATTTGACCCAGGAATCCCACTCCTTGGAATTTACCGAAAGAATACAACTTCTCAGATTCAAAAAGACATATGTGCCCCAATGTTTATTGCAGCACTGCTTACAATAGCCAAGATATGGAAGCAACCTAAGTGTCCATCAGTAGATGAATGGATAAAGACGAGGTGGTACATATACACAATGGAATACTATTCAGCCATAAGATACAAATCCTACCATTTGCAACAACACGGATGGAGCTGGAGGATATTATGCTCAGTGAAATATGCCAGGTGGAGCAGACAAGTGCCAAATGATTTCCCTCATTTGTGGAGTATAACAACGAAGCAAAACTGAAGGAACAAAATAGCAGCAGACTCACAGACTCCAAGAAGGGACTAGTGGTTATCAAAGGGGAGGAGTGTGGGAGGGTGGGTGCATAGGCAGGGAGAAGGTGAACTGAGGGGTATTATGTTTAGTACACATGATGTGGGTGGTCATGGGGAAAACAGTGTAGCACAGAGAAGGCAAATAGTGAATCTGTGGCATCTTACTACACTGATGGGCGTGACTGCATTGGGGTATGGGTGGGGACTTGATAATATGGGTAAATGTAGTAACCACATTGTTTTTTCATGTGAAACCTTTATAAGAGTATATATCAATAGTACCTTAATAAAAACTTTTAAAAATAAAAATAAAATTAGTCCCTTCAATGTTTTTTCTTCACATATTAAGGATTAACTGTAGCTTTGTCCAAACTTGTCTACCTTATGCCCATGATCAATGGTAATTTTCCATGGTACTGAATCATACCACACCTTTGGTGAATTAGCAGTAATTAAATTCATTTATTTTCTATTCCTTATAATTATGCCTAATAATTAATATATTCATTCTTTTATTTATGGGCTATACAACAAAACTCATTTATTTGAAGGCATATATAAGTAGGTTGAACCTTTTCCTCCAGTTGAGAATAGAGATAATGGCACAATGACAAGTGGGGCTGTGTTGCTGGCTTTTGGGGTTCAAATCAAAACTCTGTGATTTAAGTTTTTTAATCTCAATGTACCTCAGTTTCTCATTTGTAAAATTATAGTTTTTAATATATTGAGTAATTCTAGTACTCAATGAGCTAAGAATTGTTTAGTGCATGGCCTAATGTTAAATCTCATTTTTTGAATATATTTAATAGTGTTGATAGCCAAAATGGTTGGGTGTTCTGAAGTTTAATTAGTACCTCCAAGTTGAATGAAGTGGCATTATTCATATTCTTTGGGGTGGAGAATTGACTTTAACGAACTCATTCCACTGAGTACAAATGGACTTCAATAGTCAGTGAAAAGTGGAGCTGTATATCCATGGCTTAACTTTCTTCATGAACATAGCTTCCAAATATTTAACAACAGACTTATTGCCCTGACGTCCACTTTTACACACACACACAAACACATACTCACATATTTGTATATATATCACCTCTTTACACAAATATCTTGTTGTTGCTTCAAAATTTTCCATAATATATTGATTTCCACAGTATATTGTGTATGCACTTAAATTTCTTTCTGCATTTCTTATCTCTGTTAGCATACCCTTATTCTAATTATACAGGGTAGAAATTTTGGAGTCATATTTAATCACTCTCTCTGCCCTTTTTCCTATATTATTTTAGTTTTTTCTTTTCAGTAGTTCAATCCCTTAAATTTTTATTTGTAAAATTCATACTTCAAATCATAGTTTTAGATTCTCATTTACATTTACTAAAACTGTTTAATTTTCTTTTATCTTATTTATATGTTCCTAGTTCCTAGTTTACTTCCCTGTTAATGCAACCCAGTTATAGTTCTTTAGTTCTAGACCTTTATATTCTGCACATGGGACATCAGTACTCAGCTATCTCATAATCAATTCAGAAATAGCAAGGCAAAACCAGAAATTTGAATTCACCAAACACACATATACACTCACTCATACATATGTGCTAAATTTGTTCTCCCTATAATGCTCTCTGGCTGAGTACATGGCCCTTTACTAGCCCTTTTGATCAAGATATCTGGGAGTTATTCTTGTGTTATCATCACCAACATATAACCTGTTACCAGGTCCTATCAAATTTACATATCTAGGATATGTCTCATACTGGGATTTTATTAAAGTACAGATTCTGATTAAGTGGGTTTAAGGTGATACTTGAGGCTGTGCATTTTAATAATACCCCAAAAGATGCCAGTGTTGATGGTGAGAACCACACTTTAAATAACAAGAACCTATGAGGTCTTACATAATTTTCCCCTATGCAGCCTCTCTAAACTTATGACATAACACTATCCATCCGATTCACTCAGCTCTAAGCACCTTGACTTCCTTCACTTCTTATTACATCAAGCTCTTCCTATGTCCAGCTGGCACACCTAGTTTTATCTGTCCAGAACACTCTATACCACTTCTTACACTACTAACTTCCTCTCAACTTCTCTCATTCATCTCACAAACATTTACTGAGAGTGATGGTAAATTTTATGTGTAAAACTGGCTGGGCCACAAGATACTCAGATATTTGGTTAAATATTATTTGGGGTGGGTCTTCAAGGATGTTTCTGGATGAGATAAGGGACCATAGCGGAGGAGGTTTGTGATTGCAGAGATAGAGAAACACAGGAGGAGAGCCAGATGATTATGTCGTGATGACCTGAACTTTCCACCTGGAGACATTTTTTGTGCATTATTTTATAATCAACAAAAGTATATATTTGGTAATATTTTAGTGTAGCATTGTATCATCTGTGGTTAAAAAACGCCTTTGTTTTACTGGTTTATAATCTAAGACCAAAGATAATGACAGAGTTACAATGTTAACACATTGTACTTATAAACCATTTCTAATATTCTTACTATGTAATGTTGCTCCATAGGCTTCTGTCCAGTTTATATCAGTCTAAATGGATACAATTAGTCATTTATAACCAAATTATCCAATATTCATACTGTCATTGGGAAATCCCTGATTGAGTGATTTCTACTGTTTTTTGCACAGTCAGAGCTTCAATTTAAAAGCTATACCTCCTTTTAAGGCATAATTTAATCAAATAATCATAGCCATGGTTATTATGTTTTCAGGTCCAAACCTCAAATAATATTAGTTGTAGAACAACAACAAAAAAATCTAAGAACTAATCTAATTAAATCCCCAACACCCTTACATTTAATAGAGGGAAAAATTATGGCTGATGTGGTTAAATGATTAATATTTTTTAAGCTAATTAGCTGTAGTAGAACCAGGACATGAATCATTCCCAAATTTTCCAATTTCACATATAAATTTTGTCATTTAAGCTCCTTTGTTTTTATTAACAACATTTTAAATTGGTGTGAAGGAAGACCTTAATCTTTAAAGAAAGATTACTATACAATTCCTTCAAATAGACTTTATCCTAATTCTTTATTTCACCAGGAGACTAGATGACTTTCAATATAATACTGAGTTTTCTAGGTTGGCCAATCTTTAAAAAAGAAATTAATTGTTGGAAATAGTTTTACATCTACTTTATAGCTGAAAATCACTCATGGGATTTCTAAGATAGAAATACATTCATCTATTTCTTATCTCTCACAATTGTCTTTAGTGCCAATACGACAACAATGAATTTTACTTCCTTCTTGCTCATTAAACAAAACAGACAAGATTAGTAAACATTTAAATAGGCAATCAGGTATATTAAACTAGCAAATGGATCTCTGTTTCTGTGTGTGTGTTTGTGTTTGCACACAAATGAAATATCAATGTTGAGTTTAAAGAAAGAGCATCTTGGAGACTTTATCTATTTATAAAAATCATTTAACCACCAGAAAATTAAGCTACATTTTTATTTATTTTGGCAATGGATTTGACCATGTATGCTAAGTAGGGGCCAATTCCTTACTTAAATTATAAAATTTCATGTATGCATGTCTTTGGCTTGAATTTCCTTCGGAAGCATTAGATCAGTTGTCAAAAGAATACTTATCCATGAAAACCTCTGAAAATAGGAGAACAGATTGTTTAGTAGCAATACTCCCTATACAGAAAAATATGACATTAGGTAATAAAACAGTCTTCCATCCTGTGACTCCTCACCATGCGGTCTTGGTGTGTCTGTGAGAGAAGCAGGCATTTATTACTTCATATGTCCTCTGATACTTTGGGATTATCACTTAATTAACTCGGCATAAATAGATTGAACAAGTGGTGTGAATCCCAGTGGACACAACACGTAGAATTGTATGATGGATCCTCAAAAGAAATCCTGGAAAATGAACTAACAAGAAATAGAAGAGTGACATCTGCTTCACATTAGAATTTGAGTTTATGGTAAACACTTTTATTTTTCTGCACATATTTTTTAGTTCTGACTGGCACATTTATAAATTATAAGTAGGCAGACAGGCATACATTCATTGAAATATTATAGGACCTTCTTCATGTCCCTTAGTTTAGAGAAATATTAAAATATTAGAGATTAGTTTAAATTCCAGGCACAATTTTAAATACTTGCTCTACTGTGAATTTAAGAGAATTCAAGAAAACCATTTATCTGATGATGGAGACATACTTTTATTCTGTAGGCAATAAGAACATTTGCATACTATTTGTTAATAAAGCTTAAGAAAGGGATATGATTATGTGATTGAGATTTATTCTTTTTTTAAAGTTCTCAAAAGTGAACTTAGATCTTTTAATCAAATATCTGTGTGAACTTTTAGGAATATGATTCAATCCTTTTTGAGAGTACCTTACATAGTATATTTTAAAAATTTATTAGGTCAGATCAAAAGTAGTTTGACCTAATGTAGTTAAAAGTAGTTAAAACCTAAATGTTTTAACCCAAACTGTAATGCAGTTTTAGCCAAACTATATCTTAGAAGCATGTTATAACAATAACTTTATTGTCAGTGGATCTTTATAAATGGAAATAAATATTTATGTTATGAAAAGTGTGCTGGATGTTTTATAGTTTAGTACATTTTAAAGTATACAAAGAATAGCAAAGGGAAGCACAACTTTGCTGACCCTGCCCACAATTATTTCAGAAATTAAATAAATAAGTTTGTGTTTACATGTAAAGACAGAAAGGGCTTAACAATGAAGCCTTTAGTAAGGAGCATCTTAGCTCCCTGAAAGCCACTTTTGAACCTGTACCAGATGTCTCAGATACTGATCAACTGAATACATCACAACCCACTGTGCAGAGATATTTTTCCCACCAATGCCAAAAAGCAAAACAAAACAAAACAGAACTCTCAGTTTAAAAATCTAAGATGCTTAAATGAGGAACTTTGGGAATCTATTTTGCTTGGCCAAAACCTCTGGTATGCTGACAGAGAGGGACTTTGGGGAGCATCTATTTCAACAAACCATTTGTATTTATTCATTTGAATGATCACACACTTCTATTTGAAGTGACTATAGTGTCATGATATAAAGAGTGATGTCACAAGTTGTTCAGGTAAAAGAAGGAAAAATAGTTAAATAGCAAAATACTATTTCCTTTCTTTCTAGATAGTTATTTAAATTCAAATTAAAATTTCTACACATTCATGGATTTTGGTATTCTTTCATTTCCCCACAACCCATTTCTTGACTTAAATGCATAAGTTACAAATAAGATGGGCTTTATAAGGTTATATAAATTACTAACATAGTAAACAATGTTAGTTTTTATTTCTTCTTTAATCTTCTCAAGTGCATTAGGGGGAGTATTTGTGGGAGTGCTGCCTACAGGAAAGGGAACTTTCTATAAGAAATGGCATAAGGAATCAGTTAATGGTTGGGGATGAGAATGGAGACAATCCGGTAAGAAATTCTCATTTTGAATTAATTACCTAGAGCAGTATGTAGCTGGACGGGAGAATCTGACTGCCTATTGGCCACTTGAATCCTGAGGGTCAACAAAGGGCCTGATCTAACAGCCAGAATACTGATAGTTTTTACAGACACTGTGATTCAAACAGTATTTTTTATAATAACTTTTTGGACCTTATATCTCTGCAGTTCCAAACTCTGGGAATTTACCAAATTGACTACCTTCTCCAAACTTAGGCCTGTTGCCAGAAAAATGTACAGTCCTGATTGCAGACAGACAGTAGGTAATTTTCATACCCTTACAGCCCTCTCTATATTGACTTCCTATGAGTTTATTGCTCTGGAGAATGTCTTATTTTCTCCATCATCACTATACTGCTGGTGGCCCCACCTATTTCTGACAATATATACACCTGTATGAACTTTAGCAAATTATCTCCACTCTCACTTTTGAATAGCCACTTGGTTTATGACCTAATGATGTGCTTTTGACAAACACCATGATAATAAATATTTATAAGTATCATGAGTATAAAGAGAAATAACTTCAATCATTTGTGATAAATTACATGTTATTATATTCAATATCGATATACTTTACTGTTCTTGTAATGATCTATACATTGGAATTACTTGCTGAATTTCATTCACATACACTCTTCACACTCTTCACAAAAAGAACTAGCTTAAGTTTTCCCTCCACCTTTTTAGTACTAGTCTTTAGCTGGCCTGTTGTGTCTTCCTGATTTTTGGTCCTATCCTTATTGGTATGTTCAATATTTTTTTAACATGATTTGATTATAACAACATGCCCAAACTGAACACACGTTAACTCCCAATTAAGGATGCTAATCTCTTTTAATTAAACCCACAGGTTCTTGCTGATCAATAGATGTAAGTACTGGCACTATAGTTTTTAAGGGACAAGTCCCTTTTTACTCTGCAAAGGTAACCATGAGTTTTCAAACATTTCTCAATAATAAATAATAGACAATCCAGTGATTTACTCTAAGATACAGGGGAACTCCTGGCCCATCCCCCAAAAGGATAAATATCATAAATTTATCACTTAATGTCAGAGGGCTACTTCCAGCTGAATTAACAGCTTTTGGCTTTTGTTGAGTTCTGGACAGAAGCATGGACTTGACTTATTGTTAACCAGACTATTGCCTCACAGTTAAGAGCAATAATGAAAAACATTAAAGTCTATTTTTATTGATTGTGTCTACTATGCACCCATGCATTGCGTTAGGTGATTGATTTATAGGTAGATACCTACATACATATATGGATATATGTAATAATATAATCCTCATTTTATCTACCATTATTATTATTATTATTAGCTCCACTTTTCCAGTGAGGAAACAGAGAATCACAGAAGTTTATAGAGATGTGAAATCTAGTATAACCTACAGGGAGCACTGCATTCTGAGTCTATGTGACTCTAAGAGAACCAAAATTTAGGTACTTTCCACTATCCTCAATATCTCAAATTAGGATCTAACCACCTCTTCTTGAAAGTATGGAGACAACACCCAAGTACCAGTAAGTTAAGTGAAAATCAAGAAAATATGTCTATAACCACAAATTTTAAGAAAATTTGCATCTGTAAATATGTGTGATTGCTAGGAAATCTTGCATTCTTGCTAGGAAAATAAACTTACATTTTCAGCTTTGAGAAACTTGACAACAGAAATAAGGTAGAGGGTTTAATGGGATATATATTTTCTAATTTTTTTTTCTGCAAACAGTCTAACCAATGAACTTGCAGATTGACCAGTGCATTAGTAATTTGATTGCTTTAGTAAGGTTAATTCTTCATCATATATACATTTGTCATTACACTTTTTATAAGTATATATTTTAATATAAAAATTGTGATATCAATACACTACAATTAGATTGATTTTTTGAAATGTTGGAGGTTTTGGGAGGTACTACTTACTTATGCTTCTTTCTTTCATCTCTTGAACCAAGTGAGAAATAGATGTACTAATGAAAATGAAGATTAAATAATATGTGGTTTTATTGCTGTTAAAGCTGGATTTAAAAAGCGGCATGGATTAAGATTCAAAATGTGAGCTCTACAGTCTTCCATGTAAACAGTATTAAGCACTAAATTGCATATGCTGCAGTTATTGACAGAAAAAGAAAGAAAAAGAGAAAGAGGGAGAGAGAGCGGTTCAGGGGTGTGAGCACATCAAGAAGTTGGCCTATGTATGAATTCTGATTTTTATGCATTAACTCAACCAGACGATGGGCAATGAATGTCATTTTTTCTCTTAACATGGGATAAGTAAGTAAATACACAGAATGCCTGGAAATATTACTCCATTACTTCTCCTTAGAGAATGGAGTGGCCACCTATGCACAGAAATCCGAGGAAGTTAAAATACTGTTTCCCCAACAAATTTGATGGAGAACTAAAATAGTTCAGATCAGTTGTACTATAAGAGATGAGACCATATGCTGCAAATAAATAGACTGAGGGATATTGATGATTAAGGATCAAATAAACTGAAACAGGCAATGAACAAATTGTTCTTAAATCAGCTGTAATACACAGATATCCTGAAGGCTTAGCTGAATATGTTTGCCATTGATAGGAGTAGAGAGTGCTATATACTCGGGAGGTCCACAGAGCAATGAAAAGCCAAAAGCATGGCAGAAAGTATTTTTAAATGACACGAAGAAAAACAAAAGGAATGTACTATGGACTATTTATATAATAACAAGGCATGCTTTCCTACAATCACACATTTGTGCAGTGGCAAAAAGTGGTTTTTACCCCAAACATTTAATGTTAAATAAAAAGTGACCTCATGTGCAAGTTGCAAATAAGAAACGTTCATGATATGCAATGATGGAGAGGGATTTTCATACAATACCACATAGGTTTATTCCAAGAAATCTAATAGTACGGCATTGCTTTCATTTCTTTTGATCCAGACTTTGTGCTTTAGTGCTGTAGGCTTAGGAACTGCCATTGTCTGCTCATTAGGATTATATCCATCTCTCCAGCCCAGATGACTATACCCTCCAGCCAATTCATTTTTCGTTTGATTATAGGAAATCACATTATTATCAATCTGTTCATTGTTTGGTGAAAAGGGAAGACTTAAGGAACTCAATGTTTAATGACGTCAGACTGAAATTGCTTAATGCACACCCCTCCTCAGGTTGGAGGTAGGAGGGTGCAACAGGATTCTAAGAAGTGCAGATCTTGAACCAGGTCATCATGCCCATCCCTGTTTCTATAATATCTCTGTATATTTTAAACAAGTATGCTCTCTCCCATCATGTGCTGATTTTAAACACTGAAGACCTTTTTATGTTTGTCTTCTTCTTTTGTACCTGATATTAGTATGTGGAGATTTCCACTCATTACTCAGAACACTGATAAATTCTTAACTAGACTTATTAATAATTAATTTTCTAAGTTAAGAAAAGGATGAAGAGAATGGGTCTTCTAATTCTAAATGTGAATACAAAGATCTAATTTATAACTTTTATGACTTTTAACTTTCCCTTCTAGAAAATGGCACCCTACATCACATTAAATCATGTGAAGACCTTCAAAGAAATAGCCCCCACAGCTAGAGCTTCTCAAAGAGAAAATAGATAAAAAGTCATAATAAAAGCACATAATTAAATTCTTATAAGAGAGAAAAAAGAGGAAAGTCTATAAACCAAACTGGTTCCTTATCAACTGACAAATAAAAGGAAAATAAATATTTTATGTGCCTTCACTGGGGAAACTTAAGGTTTAAATCAAATTGCCAAGACATTGAATCGTGGACAGAAGAAAGATAACCCCTGAAGGTAACAGAGGCAGAAATAGCCAGCTCACTCTCATCTACCCTGCCAGGTTTGCTTTCCTTGGTCAGATAACCAGAACCTTTACATATGGGAGGCAAATGTATTGAAATACAAGTATGAGATAGGCATTTATTATTAAAATATTCAGGAAATTCAACCCATATTTGCCTGAGTAACCAATTCTCATAAAAAGAGCGACCCAAACCCACAATTCCTAGAATTTGCCAAAAGACCAAACTGCCAAGTGGTGTGTTAGCTTAAATTTAGTCTCCCTTTAAGAAATTTTGGAGCTATATTTGAGACTTGTTTTTGTTGATATTGTATTATTATGAAACACTGACATCTTTGCAGAATTTGATAGATCATTTAATAAATAAACTGAAAGTGCTTTTTCAATTATATCATCATTTCTAGTATACACATATCAAATTTAACATATCTGATTTTTTTCTTATAGGTGCATTTTTTCTTTCATTTCTTCAATCTCTTTTGAATATTTTGAGACATTTTATTTCTTTAAAGATTCTCTGAAAGTTTTTTTATTCCTAGTAATTAATATTTAAGAAACATTTATAGCAGTTTTAGAAAGTTTATCCCCATTGCATTTATGCCTTTGTTCTTGTTTTATTCCATTGTGCATCTGTGTTTACTCTGTGCATTAAACAAATTAGTACCTGCCAATATTCATTTCTGTTAGGTATTGATACCATGACAGGAAAAAAACAAAGGGAATTTGATGAGTAAGAATGTTATTGAACTCCACTAAATCTTATTTTTCAAGATAATTTTTTTAATGTAAATGTGAAACAAAAGGATACATTGAACATTGGTATCACCACTATGACTAAAATTTCACTGTTGTTTAAAGGCAAGTCACAATTATTTGTAGGATTTATGGGGTTAATACATAACTCAAGTAATATAGAAATCAAATACACATGACTTGATTGTTTTTCTTACAACTCTTGATGTGTGATCAAGGACAAAATGATGAGAACCAAAACAGTTCCCATGGCTCGGGGCGCCCTCACATGGTTTCAGTATCCTTGAGGAGTATCGCGTCCTTGGGCTAGACTCAAGGCCAGATGATGATGTTTTGGGTTCATTTTGAGTTCATTTGTTTAATAAATATGAGAGGTGCCTTTTTGGCATTACTCTTGAGCTGTTAGCCTTGAGTCCCCTGGCTGGTCCTTTCAGGTCTTCGATATTTCATCACGTCGCCTCCTCAATCTGCGAGTCAGAGGCAGGGAGGGGGCCGACAGGGGCACCCGAACATTAGTTTACCAAAGAGGGAGCTGGCAATTATTCACTTTGGATAGTCAACAGCTAGTTGATTATTTAGCAAAATCTTTATATAGCACACTGTATCAGAATTGTAAATTAGCAGGGATTCCTCACTCGGTTGTATACAAATGTTGGCTGTAATTAATTTTTTCAGTGATTAATTGTGCAAATAGACTTTGAGCCAGAGACTTAAGTTGAAATCCCAACCCAACCACATTACAGGATATAACCTTATCCACCCTACACTTTCCGTACCCAATTTGTCTCCAGACTCTCCAGGGAGTCTATTATGTGTAAAACATGCAACTATTGACCTTAATACATAAGTTTCACCAGTTATTCAATTTTGCTACCATACTTGCTTCCATAGAAGCTACAACTTTTAATGCAGCCAATCTCTCTAAGGCTGGCAAACCTAACTTATCTACTTGATACTGTATCATATTAATAGTAAATGAGATAAAAGAGGATTTTTAGAGTTAGGTCACTTAAATTTGAGTTGTTTTTTTGAATGAGTCAGTGTACAAGAAGGATTCCCAAAGACTACAACCAGGAAGAGAGGGAACCAACTGGTTAGAGAGGGAAAATTGAGGTTCCAGTGCCAGCCAACAAGAGCTGGGAAACATGGCACTTCTGAAGGCTGGATGGAAAATAAAAAAACCTGAGTAAAGCAGGAGAACCTATCCTAGAAAATACACTCAGTTGAGCCAGGCTGGTACTATATGTGATTGGTTCTATATATGATTATATTTACATATACACGTGTATGTATGATTCTAACCTTCTGTGGACTGTGCCATCTTTTCCTCAGGTAAATGCACAAAATGAGTTACAATGTAAGGGCCTTACTTCTTTTTTTTTAAGGTATCTTTGATATACCCTCTTATGAAGGTTTCACAAGAAAAACAATGTGGTTATTACATTCACCCTTATTATTGAGTCCCCCCCACCCCATTTCAGGCACTGTCCATCAGTGTGGTAAGATAAGGCGCTTACCTTCTTATCTGTCACTCCTCACATGCTAACCTAAAGCTCTTAGCTGCGTCTAGCCCTTTTTATAATGGCAAGAAATACAGCTCCTTTCCAAACCACTTGTTGCTCCTAAGTAGCACTAGCAAAGGCATACCAATCTTGACAGAAATGTCTAGAACAAAACATATTTTTCTGAAAAATATACACAAGGGAAATATGAGCCTGTAGCTTTAAAATTTCAGAGTAGCGTTGTTCTAAGAGCTTGTCAAATGGTTAAAGCTTAGGCTAGGGAAAATAGAAAAGATGTGGAGATCAATCATTTTGAAATTAGGGTAACAAAGATTCAATAGAACTCCTATTGAGGACAGATAATAAGCTTATAATTCATTCAACAAAAATTTATTTTCACATTTAGTATCTTTTGATCATTTATTCAAGTACTAGGTGCTGAGTGTATAATAAAGGATAAAACTGGTGGCATTGAGAATATGTAACTACCAAATATAGTTCTTTATATCTTTTCTAACAAGGATACTGGTCTTAAGACAGGAAGGGTATAATGAAAAGAACCCTAAATATATGAGGAGTAGGTAAAGAAGGATTTAACTAAGTTAAGTTTTGGAGGTCAGCAAAATTATCACCCAAAGCCTGTTAGCAATTGGAGATTGAGAAAGGTATCAAATCACTACCCAACTACCTGACTTAATTAAGAGGGAAAAAAGCATATTCAGAAAAATATACATTAATAACCACAAATTCACTAATTGAACAAATATTTGCATATTTACTGAGCAAGTTATCCAGGAACTGGACAGAGCTTACCATCTAATGGGGACATTGCTATATTAAATATTAATTATTCAGACAGCAAGGTGGATACTGCAATGACAGTATGTTTAATGTATACATGTATAAGTTTAAAAAAGAAACATGCCTACATCTCCTAGGTACTGCAAAGAAAACACTTTGGTTAAGTTTCCAGTAACAGAATATATTGAAGTAAACATGACATCAATATGGAAGACATCTTTTACCTGATTTAACAAGAATCCAGGTGGCTCACCAATGTCGTCAAGCACTCAGGTTTCTCCCATTGGTCTACTCAACCATGTCTCCCTTATAATCCAAAGAGAGCCCACACCTAAAATACCACATTGACAAAAAGGAGCAGTATTTCATGACGGCACTGACCCACAATCTTTGGGACCAAGAGAATGTTTTAATTTCTTTAAATAAGAAGAAAAAAGTAAATGTTGGGAGTAGAAGAAAATGTCTTAATATGTAACATCAATATATTCATCTTTATTCGATGTGACTGTGGACTATAAATTTAAAATGGTAGAGCCAATAAATATCATGATACAGACCTGACCTCAAGAATGTAGCATGCTAGCTAGGTACACAGAGAGAGGAATTGTATTCAAGGTGAAGGGAAGAGGATATTCATTCCTCATGGAAAAGCAGAAGCCTCCCATTTCAGAGGCATGGATATTCACACTCAAATTCCCCAGTGGTTCTAGAATCATTAGGTACATGAGCAGACATCTGCAGTGAGGATACTCAGATTAATTCCAAGTCAATTTCAAACTAAACTGGACATAATAAACAGATATTCCCTGGGGTGCCTATGAAAATAATGCAGCATCACAATTTTAACAGATTTCCTTCCTGTTTTTCAAAATAGATGAGTATTTCCAAAACAAACGTATGCCTTTTTAAGACTAACTTTGTGTTCCACAAACACTGTGCCAAATACATAGGTGCATAACATACACATAATATATTTGTTTTTTGACATCTTTTCCAAGCTTGTTACTTTTGATAAGTGGCTATCTCTGTGTTTTTGCTATCAAGGTCCTTTATTTGCCAACTGGTTAGGAAAGAAGGATGCAAAGGTCAATTTGCTTTTCCCCAGAAACAAATCTCTCATAACACTGATGTTCCACTACAGTAGCCTACTGGGATTGAGGGATGCTAGCTCTCATCTTTTAGAGCAGTTCCTGCTCACATACAGACAAAACAGATTTTCTTTTAAATGCATTGAACATCAGAATGGTAATCAAGGCCATTATGCAAGAAAAGAACTGAAGTCAAAAAAAACTTGCCCAGATATTTCCAATAATCGGAGCACTTTAAGAAGCTTCTTATAATATATCTGCAGATATCAAGGTTTTCTGGCCTTTGTAGGTACAAGAGTCTTATTTTAGAATGCAAAGCTGCACAGCTGAGTGATCAAAAGCATCAGAGCTTTTCGGGCAGAAATCAATGTGGTTCAAACATTAATAAATGTATATGCTGTGATGAAAATATCTCTTTATAATATACTTTTACACTCTCAGTTGTGAATTTTCATGGGAATTATTTCCTAAGATAAGCTGCAGGGAAAACATCAATTAATCTGCTGAATGAATTTTTGAATCCATTCTCAATGCTGAGACCCCCTCCTGGTGCTTAGTAATTACCCCAATATTTTCTGCACGCTTGTTTAAACGGCTTCCTCTTGGGCTTCCTGTGAAGAAGGCCTTTCTCTCTGCTGATCTGAAAGGCAGTGTGCCTTATCGCTCTGCCTCATTCCATCTGCAGCTTGTGGGGGGTCCCGCTAATCACTGTCATTGGAACATCGGATGAGCAGTCTGGGGACATAGATAGATGTGACACTAAAGGGGACCAGGGACTTTCCAACAGAGTGCTCATCTCTGTAAATGAATCATGCCCTCTCAGATTCAAAGCAAGAGATGAACTCTTTTAAAGCAAAGACCTGCACCTTAATTATACAAATACAGTGATCAAAGTTATCATTACTCTTTTCAAAAACCAGGGATTTATTAGAATGGTGTTTTGTTACCTTTGGCAGAAAATATACGGTCTTTGTGAAGGGCAAAAGTAACAGAGGAAAATAAAATAGGAGAGGAATTAAAGTAACCGACAAGGGAAAATGTTTTTAAACAAAAATGCTATGTATAGGGAAATGCAGTTTGAAAAGCAGTTGATGTCAAAGAATGATAAAAGTTGTGAAGAGTTAGATTGTGAAAGAACTTCAAAGTGTATTCAAATGTCACACTGATTTTTTTCTTACATCTTTAAGTAGCAAGTTTCAAAAGATAAATGTGATCCATAATTTATCTACACATGATTTATCTATGAGAAAATAAAGCACAGTGATATTTTTCATATAAAAGAAGCCTCATATTAGAAATACTTATCTTTTACTTTTCTTAAATAAAGATGATTGTCATTCTTTTGGAGGTTTTGACATGTATGAATACCATTTTCTAAATAAGTTAGTTCATAGGTACCTTGAAACTGGCTGTGAGGTATCTAAGGACAAGCTATGCTACTGTGCTTGGTGTGTAATGAGTGAATGTGTATGAGCTAATTCAGGAAACAAAAAGATAAAATTTAAAGAGTATGAGCAATGAGATATATTTTTTTAATGAGATATTTTTCACGGACGAGACTATGAACAAAAATTAAGTAAAAGGTTAAGGGAAAACAAGATATAATATCTCAGTTCAATTAATTTATCCTTCAACTGTGTGAGTCCCAATATTAAAATAGCTTGAGGTAGCTTCTCATTTATAATGCCTGCAATTTCTAGGACATAAACTTGGAATATCATAAGGACTTTCTATTGCTGTCATCCAAATAAAGTACAATAATTAGAAAGCCTCTATATTTACCATATTTATGAAAAATACTAGAAAACCTTTATCCATTTTATTTTAATGCAATATTGATACATCATAGTTCAAAATTTTACCCATTAAATGGAAGAGCCAGTCACAATAGGGTGAAGTCTAAAAACCAAGAACAAATCTCAGGTAAGATTCAGAGATTGATATTAATCTCTAATTTGTCTCTAGTTCTCTTTTAGAATGCCTGCTAATCAGGAATTACCTCGCCACTTCACAAAATGTTCTCCTGTTATCAAGTCGATACCTGTTATTACAAAACAATGGCCAATTCTCAGTTCTTACCTTGGTTGATCTATTAGCAACACTTGCCATGGTTTCTCAGGCCTTCTTGAATATTTTCTTTGTGGGCTCCAGGGTACTATTATCCTCTGATTTTCATCCTACATCATTGACCACTTCTAGTTTATTCTTATTTTGTTCGTTTATCTGCATTCCCTTGACATTCCTCAGATTTCTAATTATTTAAATATTCTACTGCCCAGTCCTCCAATCTTCTTCTCTATCTGCATCAACCCCTTTGGAAAGCTCTTTCAGTTTTAGTTTTAAATACCATCTATATGCCTATGGCTCAGAAGTTGAAATTTTCTTCTGAATAACTACCTTGTACTACAGACTCCAATTTCTAAATTTTTACCTCATCTAACAAGTTTAATGAATGATAAACATGTTAAACTTAATACCTTAAAAATAAAACTCCCAATCTTCTTCCAAAGCTCCTCCTGAGATTTCCTAAACTCAGTAAGTAGAAAACTCACTTTATTATTGCTGAAGCAATAAACCTTGGATTCATCTGACTTCTCTCTTTCTTTAACTTTCCATATTTGGTATATCAGCAATGTGTTAACAAAACATCCAGAATGATCCTTTTAAAACTCAAAACAGATCATGTTATTCTTCTACTCCAAACTGTTCATGGCATCCCATCCTGTTCAAAGGTAAAAAATCATGTTTTCTGCCAATGGCTAGAGAATAAGGTCTACTACTATTTCTCTGGATGCATCATTCTTTGCTTTTCTTTCACTCATTAAAAAACTGTCACTTTGGATTCCTGCTGTTTCTAGATCAAGACAACATTCTCTCAGCTTTGCTTTCCTGGTCCTCCTGTCTTGAAAGCTCATTCTTCACATTTCTGCTTAGGTTACACCCTCATTTCCTTCAGGTCTTTAGTCATATATTATACTATTGTCAGTGATTGTGTGTGACCTTGGCTATCTTAACTTTCTCATATACATTTTTCTCATCTGTATAATATTGATAAAGTCATTTTACAGTCATTGTAAGATTTAAATGAGACAGTATAACAACAGTAATAAAAGCCATGTGAATGATACACATCTCAGTTGGCAACAAAACTTGCTATAAAAGGTATATAACAGCAAAGTCTTTATGAAAGCCAAAGTATGACAAAATAAAGTTTACACCAGCACTTTTCTACCTCTTAAAACAAGATTTATCTAGTCTTTCTAGAAATCAACCAGTAGAGGAAGGATGAGTAATAGTTTAATAGTCTAGACAAGTAATCAAAATACTTGGCTAGAACTAGAAAAAGCCATTTCATATGTAAATGGAACAAACTGAAGAGAGCCTAAACTCATGTTTGTCAAAACTCATTTTTGCAAAGGATCCTTTTTATTTCTCTTGTGTCTGTTATACACAGTGCCAATGAACACAATAAATGAGACAATGTGAAAATAGAGCTGCTATGTGATTCACTGCCTACACTAGTTACTGAATCACAAATGGAGACACTGAAGCAGGAACTGTGAGACATTAAGCAGGAATCTGGTAAGACAGACCTGACATAGAAGCCCAATATGAGCAAACAGACACAGAGCACCATAGAGTGAGCTCACTCCTCTAGGGACTTGGGGAAGGAGAGTTTTGCTGATCATCCTCCTAAAAGCCCAGGGATCAGCTCAATTCCAAATGTCTCAAATTTGGGAAAACGTACTGTTGAAGGAATAGAGTAAGATCTGTAAATGTGGTGGCAATTATTACAAGAGAATTATACAGTATGGGCATGAGAAAAGAAAAGCTGTGCCTTATCAGACAGTTGAGAAATTGAATGTGTGCTCATGTGGAAACCTTTTGATGAAGAGTCTCTAATTCCTTAGGTTCTCTTTTTATCGACTCTCTGAAAAGCTCACGTTAAGGAACAGCATGCCAGTTGTACAATGGGCAATGGCCCATGGCAAAAATGAACACAGTAGAAACAGAGGTCACAATGCTGAGAAAACATCAAAGTGCACAAATCATAAGACTTCAAACCTTCTCTACCTACCCTCAATAACAAAGACAACAGATGTTGAAAGGTGAAGAAAATAAGAATTACAGATTGGAGAAATTATTTACATTAGATGACCATCATAGGATGATATGGCTCAGAACAATCATTAACAATCGTGTGTCTCTTTGCTATTCACCCAGGATATGGCTAGACAAAGATACTCATATGCTAAACAAGTACTGTCTCAAATAAGTAACGGTTTGTTGAATAGAATATCACTTCTAATTTTGAGTACATATTATTTTCAGTGATTTACTTAGGGAAAGGTTGAAATTATTTTTATTTAAATAATGTATTTTTTAATGATGCATTGTCGAGAGACTTCTGGGAAGATGGCAGCGTGAGCAGGGTGGCAGAAATCTCCTCCCAAAAGTATACATATCTATGAAAATACAGCAAATACAACTATTCCTGAAAGAGAGACCAGAATACACAGGAAAGCACACAGCATGTAGCTACACCTGAGAGGACACGGCACCCTGTGAGGTGGAGCTATAAAGGGTCCTACAGAGTGGCACAGCCATGGCTGCGGAGCAGTGGAGCAACAGCGTCACCTACAGCATCCCCACAGAATCTACTCCCAGTGGGCATTTTTTTTTCTTCTTTTTTTTTTGTTGTTTTGCTTTGTTTTTTGCTTTGTTTTTTGCTTTTTCTTCTCTTTCTCTTTTCTTTTCTTTCTTTGTTTTCTTTCTTTCTTTCTTTCTTCGTTTTTCTTTTTAAAGTCTTAAAGAACCCAGCTGACATACATGACAACTACTAGCAACCACTTCTATAACATGAAAAGACAGAGGAATATGGTCCAGACTAAAATCAACCAGACAACCCCAGAGAGGGAGCCGGAAGGGATGGAAATGCACAGTCTTCCTGAAAAAAAATTCAGAATAAAAGTCATAACCACGCTGATGGATCTACAGAGAAATGTACAAGAGCTGAGGGAGGACCTGAGGGAATTGAGGAAAGACAATGCAGAAATTGGAAAAGCGACAGATGGGCTTAACAGCAGACTGGATGAGATGAAAGAGACTGTTAAAGGAATAGAAATCAGAGAACAGGAATACAGAGAAGCTGAGGCAGAGAAAGATAAAAGGATCTCTAGAAATGAAAGAATATTAAGACAACTGTGTGACCAATCCAAACGGAACAAAATTCACATTATAGGAGTACCAGAGGAAGAAGAGAGAGAAAAAGGGATAGAAAGTGTCTTTGAAGAAATAATTGTTGAAAACTTTCCCACGCTGGGGAAGAAAATAGTCTCGCAGTCCACAGAAGCCCACAGATCTCCCACACAAGGGACCCAAGGAAGACAACAACAAGATACATAATAATTAAAATGGCAAAGATCAAAGATAAAGACAGAGTATTAAAGGCAGCTAGAGAGAGAAAAATGATCACCTACAAAGGAAAACCCATCAGACTATCATCATACTTCTCAACAGAAACCTTACAGGCCAGAAGAGAACGGCATGATATATTTAATGTAATGAAACAGAAGGGCCTAAACCAAGAATATTGTATCCAGCATGATTATTATTTAAATATGATGCAGGGATTAAACATTTTCCAGACAAACGAAAGATGAGAGAGTTTGCCTCTCATAAGCCACGACTACAGGGTATCTTAAACGGACTGCTGTAGAAGAAGAACCCCTAAGGCTAAAAAGACGTCACCAAAGAAACTAAAATCATTGTAAAGAAAGCAGACCATCCAAATACTAACTAAATGCAAAGAATAAAACACCTAGTATATAAAAAATGGAGGAGGAAGAATAGAGAAAGGAGAGAAATAAAGAAACATTAGACAGTGTTTACAATAACTTAACAAGGAAGTTAAGTTAGATTGTTAGATAGTAAAGAAGCAACCCTTGAACCTTTGGTAGCCACGAACCTAAAGCCAGCAATGGCAATAACTACATGTCTATCGATAATCACACTAAGTGTAAATGCACTGAATGGTCCAATAAAAAAAGACACAGAGTAACAGAATAGATAAAAAAGCAAGACCCATCTATATGCTGCTTATAACAGAATCACCTCAAACCCAAAGATATACACAGACTAAAAGTGAAGGGATGGAAAAAGATATCTCATGCAAACAACAAATAGAAAAAAACAGGTGTGGCAGTACTTGTATCAGACAAAACAGACTTCAAAATGAAGAAAGTAGCAAGAGATAAAGAAGGACATTACATGAGGATAAATGGGTCAGTCCAAAAAGAAGATATGACCATTATAAATATATAGGCACCCAACACAAGAGTGCCAGCATATGTGAAACAAATACTAACAGAATTAAAGGAGGAAATACACAGCAATGCATTCATTTTAGGAGACTTCAACACACCACTCACTCCAAAGGACAGATGAACCAGACAGAAAATAAGTAAAGACACAGAGGCACTGAACAACACACTAGAACAGATGGACCTAACAGACATCTACAGAACTCTACACCCAAAAGCAACAGGATACACATTCTTCTCAAGTGCACATGGAACATTTTCCAGAATAGACCACATACTGGGCCACAAAAAGAACCTCAGTAAATTAAAAAATATTGAAATCCTACCAACCAACTTCTCAGACGACAAAAGTATAAAACAAGAAATATATCTTAGAAAGAAACCAAAAAGGCTCACAAATACATGGAGACTTAAGAACATTCCCCCAATTAATCAATGGGTTAATGACCAAATCAAAACAGAAATCAAAGAAGATATGGACACTAATGACAAAAACAACACAAAGCCACAACTTCTGTGGGACACAGCCAAGGCAGTTCTAAGAGGAAAGTATATGGCAATCCAGGCCTATTTAATGAAGGAAGAACATTCCCAAATGAATAGTCTAAAGACACAATTACTTAAATTGGAAAAAGAAGAACAAATGAGGCCCAAAGTCACCAGAAGGAGGGACATAATAAAGATCAGAGAAGAAATAAATAAAATTGAGAAGAAAAAAGCAATAGAAAAAATCAATGAAACCAAGAGCTGGTTCTTTGAAAAAATAAACAAAATAGATAAAACCCTAGCCAGACTCATTAAGAGAAAAAGAGAATCTACACACAAAAACAGAATCAGAAATGAGAAAGGAAAAATCACAATGGACCCCACAGAAATACAAAGAATTGTAAGAGAATATTATGAGAATCTATATACTAACATGCTGGAAAACCTAGCAGAAATGGACAACTTCTTAGAAAAATACAACCTCCCAAGACTGACCAAGCAAGAAACAGAAAAACTAAACAGACCAATCACCAGCAACAAAATTGAATTGGTAATCAAAAAACTACCGAAGAACAATACCCCCAGACCTGATGGATTCACCTCTGAAATCTAACAGACATATAGAGAAGAAATAACACTCATTCTCCTAAAAGTTTTCCAGAAAATAGAGGAGGAGGGAATACTTCCAAACTCATTCTATGAAGCCAGCATCACTCTAATACCAAAACCTGGCAAAGACCTCACCAAAAAAGAAAATTACAGACCAATACCGTTGATGAACGTAGATGAAAAAATACTCAACAAAATATTATCAAACCGAACTCAAAAATACATCAAGAGGATCATACACCATGATCAAGTGCGATTCATCCCAGGGATGCAAGGATGGTACAACATTCGAAAGTCCATCAACATCATCCACCACATCAACAAAAAGAACAAGAACCACATGATCATCTCCACAGATGCTGAAAAAGCATTTGACAAAATACAGCATCCATTCATGATTAAAACTCTCAACAAAATGAGTATAGACGGCAAGTACCTCAACATAATAAAGGTCATATATGACAAACCCACATCTAACATCATACTTAACAGGGAGAAGCTGAAAGCTTTTCATCTAAGATAGGGAACAAGACAGGGATGCCCACTCTCTCCACTGTTATTCAACATAGTCCTGGAGGTCCTAGCCACAGCAATCAGACAAAACAAAGAAATACAAGGCATCCAGATTGGTAAAGAAGAAGTCAAATTGTCACTATTTGCAGATGACATGATACTGTACCTAAAAAACCCTAAAGACTCCACTCCCAAACTACTAGAACTAATATCTGAATTCAGCAAAGTTGCAGGATACAAAATTAACACACAGAAATCTGTTGCTTTCCTATACACTAATGATGAACTAACAGAAAGAGAAATCAGAAAAACAATTCCATTCACAATTGCATCAAAAAGAATAAAATACCTAGGAATAAACCTAACGAAGGAAGTGAAAACCTGTACTCTGAAAACTACAAAACACTCCTAAGAGAAATTAAAGAGGACACTAACAAATGGAAATGCATCCCATGCTCTTGGCTAGGAAGAATAAATATTGTCAAAATGGCTATACTACCTAAAGCAATCTACAGATTCAATGCAATCCCTATCAAACTACCAACAGCTTTCTTCAATGAACTGGAACAAACAATTCTAAAATTCATATGGAACCACAAAAGACCCCGAATAGCCAAAGCAATCCTGAGAAGGAGGAATAAAACAGGGGGAATTACACTCCCTGACTTCAAGCTCTACTACAAAGCCACAGTAATCAAGACAATTTGGTATTGGCAAAAAAACAGACCCACAGACCAGTGGAACAGAATAGAAAATCCAAACATTAACACAAACATATACAGTCAATTAATATTTGATAAAGGAGGCTTGGATATATAATGGGGAGATGACAGCCTCTTCAGCAGTTGGTGTTGGAAAAACTGGACAGCTACATGTAAGAGAATGAACCTGGACTACTGTATAGTCCCATCCAAAAAGCTAAACTCAAGGTGGATCAAAGTCCTGAATGTAAGTCATGAAACCATAAAACTCTTAGAAAAAGACATAGGCAAAAATCTCTTGGACATAAACATGAGCGACTTCTTCATGAACATATCTCCCCGGGCAAGGGAAACAAAAGCAAAAATGAAAAAGTGGGACTATATCAAGCTGAAAACCTTCTGTACAGCAAAGGACACCATCAGTAGAAATAAAAGAGATCCTACAGTATGGGAGAATATATTCATAAATGACGTATCTTATAAAGGGTTAACATCGAAAATATATAAAGAGCTCACGCACCTTAACAAACAAAAAGCAAATAATTCAATTAAGAAATGGGCAGGGGACATGAATAGACACTTCTCCAAAGAAGAAATTCAGATGGCCAACAGGCACATGAAAAGATGCCCCACATTGCTAATCATCAGAGAAATGCAGATTAAAACCACAATGAGATATCACCTCACACCAGTGAGGATGGCCAACATCCAAAACACAAACAACAACACATGTTGGCAAGTATGTGGAGAAAAGGGAACCCTCCTACACTGCTGGTGGGAATGCAAATTAGTTCAACCATTGTGGAAATCAGTATGGAGGTTCCTCAAAAAACTCAAAATAGAAATACCGTTTGACCCAGGAATTCCACTCCTAGGAATTTACCCTAAGACTGCAGCAGCCCAGTTTGAAGAAGACATATGCACCCCTATGTTTATCGCCGCACTATTTACAATAGCCAAGAAATGGAAGCAACCTAAGTGTCCATCAGTAGATGAATGGATAAAGAAGAAGTGGTACACATACACAATGGAGTATTATTCAGCCATAAGAAGAAAACAAATCCTACCATTTGCAACAACAGGGAATGGAGCTAGAGGGTATTATGCTCAGTGAAACAAGCCAAGCTGAAAAAGAGAAGTATCAAATGATTTCACTCATATGTGGAATATAAGAACAAAGGAAAAAACTGAAGGAACAAAACAGTAGCAGACTCACAGAACCCAAGAACGGACTAATAGTTACCAAAGGGAAAAGGACTGGGGAAGATGGGTGGGAAGGGACGAATAAGAGGGAAAAAGGGACATTACGATTAGCAGATGTAATGTTGCGGGGCATAGGGAGGGCTATACAACTCAGAGAAGACAAGTAGTGATTCTATAGCATCTCACTATGCTGATGGACAGTGACTGTAATGTGTTTGGTGGGGGTGACCTCATGAAGGGGGTAGTTTAGTAACCATAATATCGCACACGTAACTGTAGAATAATACCAAAATAAATTATAAAAAAATAAAAATAAAATAAAAAATAAAAAATAAATTATGTATTGTCTGTGTGAACGATGGCATGAGTGGTTCACATTGACGATTAGATTTTGTTGCTGTAGTATTACTGCACAGAGGCAATCAATTGCCATACAATCTGTATTAGGCTCTGCCTTCCATGTGGTAGCTCAGTGTTGTACTGTTAGACAAGTAATTTTGATTTAACATCACCACGTTTGTGTTCTTCCTGAAGGCACCTTTCATGTAGAATATAATTTGAAAGGTGCCTAGTAAAATTGTGTAACAGAGAAGGAATACAAATTACATAAGTTGGCAAGATGAGCCAAGGACTTCACAATATAAATAACTTACATGATTAATTAGGAAAAAGGAGATATTTTCTGGCCGATTAGTCTACAAACAAACTTCTGCAAGTGCTTTGGCACTACTAGTTTTGAAATTGAAGATTATAATATATATACATATGTGTGTGTGTGTGTGTGTATATATATATATAAAATATATACATACATTTATAAAAGAAATTCCAACTAGAAGGGACTTTTTTTAAATAATTTATTTTGGTATCATTATTCTACAATTACCTGTGAAATACTATGGTTATTAAACTACCCCCTTCATGAGGTCACCCCCACCAACCCCATTACAGTCACTGTCCATCAGCGTAGTGAGATGCTATAGAATCACTACTTGTCTTCTCTGAGTTGTATAGCCCTCCCTATGCCCCCCAACATTACATCTGCTAATCGTAATGTCCCTTTTTCCCTCTTACACCTCCCTTCCCACCCATCTTCCCCAGTCCCTTTCCCTTTGGTAACTATTAGTCCGTTCTTGGGTTCTGTGAGTCTGCTGCTGTTTTGTTCCTTCAGTTTTTTCCTTTGTTCTTATACTCCACATATGAGTGAAATCATTTGGTACTTCTCTTTTTCGGCTTGGCTTATTTCACTGAGCATAATACCCTCTAGCTCCATTCCCTGTTGTTGCAAATGGTAGGATTTGTTTTCTTCTTATGGCTGAATAATACTCCATTGTGTATATGTACCACTTCTTTATCCATTCATCTACTGATGAACACTTAGATTGCTTCCATTTCTTGGCTATTGTAAATAGTGCGGCGATAAACATAGGGGTGCATATGTCTTTTTCAAACTGGGCTGCTGCAGTCTTAGGGTAAATTCCTAGGAGTGGAATTCCTGGGTCAAATGGTATTTCTATTTTGAGTTTTTTGAGGAACCTCCATACTGCTTTCCACAATGGTTGAACTAATTTGCATTCCCACCAGCAGTGTAGGAGGGTTCCCTTTTCTCCACATACTTGCCAACATGTGTTGTTGTTTGTGTTTTGGATATTGGCCATCCTAACTGGTGTGAGTTGATATCTCATTGTGGTTTTAATCTGCATTTCTCTGATGATTAGCGATGTGGAGCATCTTTTCATGTGCCTGTTGGCCATCTGAATTTCTTCTTTAGACAAATGTCTATTCATGTCCCCTGCCCATTTCTTAATTGGATTATTTGCTTTTTGTTTGTTAAGGTGTGTGAGTTGTTTATATATTTTGGATGTCAACCCCTTATTGGATACGTCATTTATGAATATATTCTCCCATACTGTAGGATCTCTTTTTGTTCTACTGATGGTGTCCTTAGCTGTACAGAAGCTTTTCAGCTTGATATGGTCCCACTTGTTCATTTTTGCTTTTGTTTCCCTTGCCCAGGGAGATATGTTCATGAAGAAGTCGCTCATGTTTATGTCCAAGAGATTTTTGCCTATGTCTTTTTCTAAGAGTTTTATGGTTTCATGACTTACATTCAGGACTTTGATCCACCTTGAGTTTAGCTTTGTGTATGGGGCTATACAGTAGTCCAGTTTCATTCTCTTACATGTAGTTGTCCAGTTTTTCCAACACCAGCTGCTGAACAGGCTGTCATCTCCCCATTGTATATCCAAAGCTCTTTTATCAAATATTAGTTGACTGTATATGTTTGTGTTAATGTTTGGATTTTCTATTCTGTTCCACTGGTCTGTGGGTCTGTTTTTTTGCCAATACCAAATTGTCTTGATTACTGTGGCTTTGTAGTAGAGCTTGAAGTCAGGGAGCATAATTCCCCGTTTTATTCCTCCTTCTCAGGATTGCTTTGGCTATTCAGGTTCTTTTGTGGTTCCAGATGGATTTTAGAATTGTTTGTTCCAGTTCATTGAAGAAAGCTGTTGGTAGTTTGATAGGGATTGCGTTGAATCTATAGATTGCTTTAGGTAGTATAGCCATTTGACAATATTTATTCTTCCTAGCCAAGAGCATGGGATGCATTTCCATTTGTTAGTGTCCTCTTTAATTTCTCTTAGGAATGTCTTGTAGTTTTCAGAATACAACGGAAAGGGACTTTAAAAGAGTTATTTTGGCTGACATTAAGTGACTTTCTTGTAATAAAAGGATTTTCCCACTCTTTTGAGCAAAAATATTTTATAACTAGCTCCATAAATTTGAAAATGTGCCTCAAACTTTTGTTTTTGCAACATATTTCACAATCTGTCCTCAAACATTTTTCACAATCTGTACTCAAACATTACATTTATTCTTATTTTTTAAATATTTTTCAAAGTACACTTTAATTAAAAAGTTTGAACTAATGAGTTTATAGGTCTATTAATTTTTTTGAAGTTGACACATCAGGGGACAAAACTCAAAAGTAGAAACAGGACACTACCCACATTTCAGAAATTCCTCTCAACCCCTCTCCCAGTAGCAACCCTCCTTCTCTTTAGAGATAACCACTTTCCAGGAGGTTACCTCTTTTCTGAGCATTATTCAAATGGATCTATCCTTTATGCCTGAGTCCAAAATCATGAGTGTGACATCAATCTATGTTGTTGCAGGCAGCTGTCATTTGTTCTTTTCATTTTTATATCTATTGTTTGAATGCTACACAATTTATTTACCCACGATATTTTAGTGAACAAATTTGTTACTCCCAATTTGGGGTCATTTCAAATAATATTGATATGAACATGTTTGAACATGTCTTCTGGTGCACAAATATAGACATTTCTTTTTCTTTTTTTTTGTACTTAGGAACAAATAGCTTAAGTATGGGATACTCATATGTTCAAGTTTAGTAGATACTACCAAAAAGTTTAGCAAAGTGGTTATAACACCAGCTTGAAGTTGTCATGTTTTTGCCTGGTCTTGTGTCATTTTTGAAATTTTCTGTACCTTTTCTTTCAAATATTGTTCTGCCCCATTGTCTTCCTCTTTTCCTATTGTTACTCTAATTACAAACATTTCTTTTTTTTCCCCATGCCTCATATATGTCTTACCCACTTTTCTGTATTTTTAAAACTTTAATATCTCAGTGCTTCAGTTTGGTCTATTTTCATTGATGTATCTTTCAGATCTAAAGTCCTTACTTGGGCTGTGTGAAATGTACTACTAAACCAATTTATTGATTTCTTAATTCTAGATACATTTTTCTAAGGCCAGAGTTATTTTTGAACTATTTTCTATAAATTCTAATTTCCTGCTGAAATTCTCCATCTTTCCATATATTTTCATATACACATATGAATTGAATATATATATGAATATCATACTTATTTTAAAACCCATGGCTCATATCTCCATTGTTTCTGTAGGTCTGTTTCTAGTGTCTTTTTTTTTTATTAGTAGATAATCAATGTTTCTTATATGCTGGTATTACTTGCTTTTTTTTTATGTCAGACATTTTGTATGAAGATTTGTACAGGCTATTTGTGGGTCTAGAAAATGTTATGTTTTTCTTCCTTTACTCCTGACAAGCAGTTAGATTAAGGAAAGATCATTTCAATCAGGGATTAACTGTTTTGAGGCTAGGTTTCAGTCTTCTGAGAGCAATTCTATATTCTCTGGCCATTCTCTTTGGACACATGTCTACAGGGATCCCAAATGAAATCCTAGACTGTGTTCCAGAGCTCCCCATTCTCCCCATTTTCCCTTGAAACTGCTAAATGCTTTTTTCAGCTTCTCAGCATTTCTTCTGCTGCTTAGACTAAGGACAGATTATCATGATAATAATCAGAGTTAGAGATGGTTGAATTTAAGATCTAGCTGCCACTTGTAAATAGGAAAATAACTCCAAAGTAAGAGCAGCTTCCAATATCAGACCCACTTCTTTTTATTTCTTATCTCTCTAAGATATTGACCTTTAAGATTTTGGCTGACTTAGTAGTTTTCTGATGTCTTTAAATGGATTTTTTTTTATTTATTCACTTTTCTAGCTTTTCTGAGCAGGGAAGTTGGTCTGATACAATCTCATGCGCCATAGTCAGCAGCAAAAATCTAATATTCTTATTCATCATACAAACCATGATACACACATGTATTCAAAAAGAAGAGCAATGTTGTAGGAGGCATAATGTATAACATTTGGCTTAAATTATACATATTTATTTTATGAGTTCAATAAAACATTTTAAACATAAGACCTGACATTAAATGCACAAATTTATTATTCACATATATAGACTTTTTTACAATCCTTGTATCATGTTTGGGCCTTGTTTCTAAAGACTTATTTAGGCAAATTAGTATGACCATAAACATAAACATAAAAGTTAAACAATATTTTCATAAAGTGGTCTCTATTAGTTATATAAATGCAGCAACATTAAGCTATTAATTTGTAGATGGAAATACACAAATAACCTATATAATTTCAAGTCATTTTTTGTCTGACTATATTTTTTTCCCTTAGGCAAGGATAAATATATTAATTAATCATATATCAAACATATTTTTCCTTTGTTTTTAGAAATAGAAATTTCATTAATTTCGAAATAATTAGCAAAATAGTGCACTTGAGACTTTTTTGGTAATCCTTTTTGATCATGGATATGAAGAATTATAGTTTTGTTGAAATTTAATTGATATACAATATTACATTGGTTTCAGGTGTATGACATAATGATTCAACAATTATTTACTAAGTGCTCATCATGATAAGTGTAGTTACCATGTCACCATATGGAGTTACTACATATGACTATTTTCCTTATGCTGTACTTTCACTCCCATGACTAATTTATGTCATAATTGGAAATTTGTACTCTTCATCCTCTTCACCTATTTTGCCCATCAGAAACTCTGTTTCAATTTTGGAGGTGTCTTTGAAGTTTTTAATTTATCTTCTTGTTGGCTAAAAAACCTGAAAACAACTCATTTTCATAATTTAAGAACAAATGAATATATTTTGGTGAAAATATAATTATAGGTTGCCAGGGTATCTTTCCAAATAATAATGGAATAAAGGAAATAAGCTCATTAATTAGAATTCAATTATTTATATGCATACATATTGTTTACTTAAATACATATCTTCTCATTTCATTTTCTACTTCCATTGGTGAAACTGGAATAACATAATATTTAAACCAATTCAATATTGAATAAAATAAAGTGAAATATGCTATCTTAATAGGCTAAATACTTCAGTCTGCCATGTTTATGTTATCACCCCGCACCCATCCCTAGAAAACCTAATGCTGTTAGAGACTCCCATCTGATGGCCCTTTAATAATTTTTATTCTAAGTATATTTACTGAGCAGCTACAATCTGCCTCTCCTTAAGCTGACTAGGGAAGTGTACCCCAGCACTGAGCAGGAAACTCTTGAACTGCATGCTGAACCACAGGGCATGCGCTCTTGCCTCAACTATGATCATCCCATCCGCCCTGCTCAAGTCTCTGTGCCAGGAGCCTGGCTAGTTTCTTAATGTTTACTTAATGAAAATGTCCTGACTGTTCCGGATCTGCCCTTAGAATCTAGATCCCAGTTGCTGTCTGGATACACAAACCAACGATGCTCTGACTCCTGCTTGTAGTCATACAAATTCATGGCCAAATCTCTGAGAATCAGAGTTCTATTAATCTGTGATGGTGTTATGTGTTGGGACAAACCACTACTTTGCTTTATTCCTCTTCAAGGTGCTTTTTTCCATTTGCCTTGATCATGACCAGAAATTGCCCTTCTCACTTAAGAAAATCTTCCCAATTGAATCTTTTAAGTGACCAGGATCTGGGCACTGGGGCTTGTTCCAGGGTATGTTAGGTCACAGACCCTTTCTTGCCTCCATTGTAATTTGTTATAAATTAGCCAAGTTCTCTCAGGAATTCAGAGACATAACAGATCTCATATAAGCAATTCCTTGCTATGCCATAGAATTTATTTCCTTTGTTTCTCATGCATAGGATATTCTAACTACGGGATAAGTTTATTACTTTAAAATAAATCAAATATTATTTTATCAGTCTTAAAGACAACAAAACATAATATTTAATATCTAACAGATAAGGACAATAGAAACTGTAAGGAAATGAAAATTCATTTATTCATTCCAAAAAATAATTGAGGGTGTACTGCATGTGAACAAAAATAATCTTGTGTATTTATGAATTCTGCTATTTCCAGTGAAATAAATTGAGTTATTAACAATTACCAAAATTAAGTCTATAATATCAATCCCATATTTAATTATTTTACTTGTGATAGTTATTCCATTTGACTGAAATCACAACTTTAGGTTATGAATGGAAGAGTGAAGAAAAAGAGTATATACCCTGATGAGTCCACTTTGGTAATCAAACAGTGAAAAGATTTTCAATATCATCTTCAACTATAAAACATAAGACTTAATAAATTATTTAATTAACCCATCAACACACCCTCCCCTCAAAGATGACATCTATGATAAATGGGTATACAATATTTATTTTAAAACTCTTCTAATACTATTTCCATCAGCTCTTTCGATATCACAATTTATTTCATTTAACTGTTTTTGTGATCATTCTGACAAGAGATAATTATATGTGGTAAATTAAGAAAACTAAGCTTTTAGCCGTTTTTATTGCCAAGTAATATGAAAAGCATATGTGTTCACACATGTCTGAATATTACTGTATCACTAAATGTGTTTAAGATGATCTGAGATTCAGGAAATAGCCAGACAAAAGATGAGTTCAGAATCATAGAGGGTGTTAAATTGAAAAATAATCTCATGAATGAGTAAGGGATAGAGTGAGGATCAAAGAAGGGATGAGTAACAGAGTTGAGTTCAGAAATAAAGCTTTGAATAGGTGCCCTGTAGAGCACTATTTTGGTATAAAAACAGCCTTGAAATATTATGATGTGGTTATGCGCAAATCACTGCAGTAGGTTTTGTACAATCAGTCATATCATATGTCTTACTTATTACAAACGTACAAAGATATATAATGAAGGACCCTCTAAGAATTTACTATTCAAGACTTAAAATATCAGAATATAAACACAGAGACTTCTGCATGACTAACTACAACTAAATCAGTAACTAAATATAGAAATAGTAAAGTTTAAGCAGGAAGACCTAGTAGAAGTGTCAGGAGAGCAAGACGAGAAAGTGATTTTGAATAAAGCTTAATTGTCATTAATTTCACTATCCTTCAGAGAAAGACTATTAACAGAAAAGCAAAGTTCTAGAGAAACCTAGAGAAAGTGCCTTCAAAAGGCTAGAGTCTAACTAGGTGATTTCTATTTATGTACTCTGGGAAAAAGTCCACAAGGCCCAAAAGGGAGACAGCAGCTTCAGGCTATCCCAGCTTGATGACACTAGCCACTGCAATTAAAAAACTAATACTTGAACTGATTCTGTACCCACCAAACTAACTCTAGTCTGAATTTGGCTTGTCAAGGAAGACTTTCCTACAGAGAGTGCATATTTTGGCCAGTTACCATGAACATTACAGTTATATTGCTCTTTAGCAATCAATATTTTGTGATTCTGGTTACAACTTAATTTTTTTTAATATGATTATGTGGATTAGTTCTCAAGAGACAAAACTACATGAACTACATGGACAAAATTATGACTCAGTTTGAGAAACACTGCAATGTAAACATATCTAAGGCATCAGGTCAAAATTTTTAAATAGTTTTTATTCAGGTTTAATATACACTCAACCTCCTAATTTTTTGCTACTCTTTTATATATATTTCAACTACCTATGTTACCAATTCCACAAACATAGTTATTAATTTGGCTTTAAATGGTTTATCTTTTAATACAATTAAGAAAACTATTACTTATTTTTAACCACAAAATATACCATTTCTAGTGTTCTTCCTTCCTTTGTTTAGATCCAAGATTCCATCTGGTATCATTCCCTTCATCCTGAGTAACTTCCTTTAGCATTTCCTTTAAGGCAAGTCTGGTGGAGATGAATTTTCTATCTCTCTCAGTCAAATATCTCTTTGTCTTCAATTTAGAAGAATATTTTCAGTATAGAATTCTGGGTTGATACCTTCTTTTAACACTTTAGAGATGTTGCATTTTGGGGGGGTCCATTGATTTAAGTAAGATATTAGTAGTCTTATATATTGCTGTTTGCCATGACTTTTTCTCTGCTACTGTCAAGTTTTCACTGTATGTCTATATGTCTAGATGTGGTTTTATTGCATTTATTCTATTTGGGGTTGTTTGAGCTTCTTTAAACTCCTAAATACATTTCTTTTACAAAAGTGGAGGAATTTTTCAGCTATTATATCTTCAAATATATATATATATATATATTTCCTGCCCAGTCTATCTGGGATTCCATTTACACATATGTAGACTGCTTGATGGACTGTAGTTCCATAATGTCCATGAGACTTTTACGAATTTTCTCTTTATTCTTCAGATTAAATTATTTCTGTTAATCTGATTTTAATTTACTTCACTCTTCTTATGGCATCTCTAACTTGCTATTAAATACATCTGATGAATTTTCATTTCAGGTTTGTAATTTTCTATTTTATACTTTTGTTTTTTTAAAGCAGCTATATGAATATATAATTTATATAGCATAAGATTCACCAGTTTTAGGTGTATAATTAAATGCTTCTCAATAAATTTATGGGACTGGGAAGCTAGTTTTAGAACATTTGCATCATTTCAAAATGAATCCCATTTGGAGTAGATCTCCAGTTTTAACTCCAAACTCAGGAGGCAACACCTCTGCTTCCTGTCTTTAAGGATTTCCCTTTCATGTTCATTTCTTATAAACAGTATCATATGCAATCCTTTGCATCCAGTTTCATTCACTAAAGATAATGTTTATGAAGTTTACCTATATTATAACATGTAATATTTTGTTCTTTTTTCAAATTTTTTCCATTAACCAGTTGTTGAACATTTAGGTTGTTTCAGATTTTTGCTTCTTATGAAAAATGTTGCTATGGAACTAAATGTCAAAGTCCTTGTACGTACATATGCTTCACTTACCTTATGTAAATTCATAGGAATTGTATTTCTGTGTCATACAGTGAATTTAGACTTTATTTTTTAAGAAACTGACATACTGCTTTTCAAAATGACTACACCATCTTGTGTTCCAACTCTCAATGCATTATGTGACATGATAGAGGTGTAGGCTAATGCTGTGGTGGTAATTATTTTGCAGTTTATGAATGTATCAAATCAACATGTTATACAACTTTAACTTAAAATAAAGAAAGATACTCATGCAATTTTTTTCTTAGTTCTCAGGGTCTCCAGCAGTTTTAAAGAAAAGAAAGTCCTCTCTTTTTTTTCTTTATTGCAAAATAAGTTAAAATGAATTAATAATAAATTAATAGTAATATTGAACTTTCCATGCCTAAGTGTACTTAAATCTTAGCTTTGCAACAACTAGTCCATTGCCAGTGAGGAATCTTAACATAAAGAGATTAGTCTGAGCACACAGTTAAATGGCAGTTTAAGCCAGAGCTAAGTTCTTAGCTACATTATTTCCATTCAAAATAAAATAGTTGGAAACTATACAAAAACATACAAAGAAAATAATAAATTATTTTAAGCTCTTTCAGTAAAAATAATCACTGTAATTTTATTGTCCATTCTCTCCAGAATTTTTAATTTTTACACCAAAAGTACGATTCATTTTATAATAACTGTACTCCCACCAAAAATGAATGACATTCTTGAATGTGATAATAAATATTGATCCACTCAGTCCAGCAATCTAAATACCCAATATTATATCCTGGACTTAATTTAACTCAAGACTGTGAAGAAAACGAAGTGGTCTCTTTTTATACAATAGAAACTATAATCCATATATATATATTGCTTGTTCTCAATAACCATATTGAGAACAGTACAGTTACTGGTATTTATACTTATGTGCAATAAACAATAAAGGTTATTCTTCATCCAAAATTGATACTAAGGTAACTGACATGACCCTTAAACTGCCAAATTTGCTATATCTTGTTGTTCACATTCTTTATTTTGTAACCTTGTTAAATTAGTATTTGTTAAGTCAACTCCTGGGGTGTCAGATGGGGAACCAGGTTCAACAAAAGATCACAAGGAAAATTGAAATAGAGAAGTTTGTTACTCACAGGTCCTGGAGGAGGTACATGGCCTAAGGTACCACATAGACAAGTAAAGGCAGGGTACAGGCAGAAAGAAAGGACCCGGCACACATGCCTTCATTAGGGTCTGTGAGTGAAATAAATGCTTTGGGGTTCTTGGGCTAAGGCCATATTGGGCAATTCAAGCCAAAAAGAGTGGGGTTATGGTAAGCTTCTCTGGGTCTTATCTAATGATTATAGAAGGTTAAAGGGCCTTGGAGGCAGGGAAGGCTGCTTATCACAAGTGCTTTGGAGAAGTCACCATATCAGGAACTTATATTACTTGTGATTTTGAGGGTTGTTCGTATAGGACTTGTGTTTGCATAAGGGTGCTAGGGTCAGTTTGAGGTCCCTGCAGACCATTTGCCAAAACAAAATGGATATAGACACAGCAATACCATGGAGTAGTTCAGCTAATCTCTGGGGCACCTTACCACTGAATTCTGTCTCTTTTTCTACTCCAGGGATGACTAGATAATGCTTCCACATTGTTTCTCTGAGCTAGGGGGTACATCTGAACCCTCTCCATTGTGATCAGTGTTTCCCTGCACTAAACATTTCTGCTCATAGATAGAGGTACCAGGCAGTAGGGAAGGATTCTTTCTGCTTAGACATTAAACCTGGGTTCCTCATTTTCAGGCATCAGGAAACATCAATGTTTAATCACCTTCCCTCAGTGATTTGCTTATAATCAAAGCATAGGTTTCTATTCTGGCCTCGAATGATAAAAGTGGAATCATTTCTATTTTGCCTTTTTTTTTGAGCAAACAATATACTCTACAGGGCAATATTTATAGGTAAGTATATTATTAATAATATGATTTTCTTTGAACATACTATCTGTTACTCTGGGAACAGGAGGTTCCCCACTCCAGCCAACTTCACTGTGAATTCACTGATACTGAATAATGACAGTAGACCACTGGGGGTAAAAAGGGGCTCATACCAAGGTTTATTCTCACAGTAGGTCAAGCACTAGACTCCCATCCTCCTGTCTTGGTCTCTGGCCCCAGCTCCAGGCTCTGCTACCCAGGCACTGCCGCCACTCACGGCTCTGTCCGTGCTCCTTCCTGCTCCCAGCACCAGGCTCTGCTCTCCCCTCTCTCCTGCTTCCCTCTTCTCTAGGTTCCTTTCTCTCTTCCTAGCACATGGCCCAGAGGCTTCTCTCCTTAAAGCAATAATGGCTGTAAACAGTTTACTGCCAAGGAGTATGCAAGCAGACAAAGTTATTACCTCACTGCATGTATACAATGGGCAATACTAAGATCAGGTAAGAATCTTGGCCATGAAATTTTCATTTTCCCTACACTATCTCCTCAGAAACGATTTCTTTTCCTAAAGATAGCATTTCTCATAGACATCAATTGGATATAGTGTAGACAAGGTATAAGATCGCAAGCTAATGGTGAGTGGTGGAGACAAGGTATAAGGTCGCAAGCTAACGGTGAGTGGTTTCATAAAACGTTACTGTTACCAGAGATGGGTCGTTGGTCTCCAAGGAAGAAAAAATTTAAAAAATGGGTGCAGAAAAGCCATTGAGCATTAAGGGTTTATTTGGAGATTTAGAGTTGAAAGAAAGGAGAGAATACACCACTCAGAGGAGTTGGGGTGCAGGAGGACCCAGAGGGGGTTGAATTAAGGAGATAGTAGGGAGCCTTTTTATATGAAGGGAGATGAATATTCACTAAGTGGGGTTAGGTTTCTAAGGGAACAGGTGGAGTCTTCCTGGAGTTTGGGCTTCCTCCACCCTCACAGGAGACAAGGGAAGGTTTTTTTACTATATTTGGTTCTCCTTGGAACTGTCATGGCACAACCAGGCATGATTTTTACTATGTTAGTGAGTGTATAATATATTTGGAGATGAAGTCAGGGTCAACTTCTCCTCCATGTAGGAACCAGCCAGTTTTAGCCAGTCTATTATCTATATTTTCGCTCCACATCCTGTGAGAACAACTTACACAGAATTTGTAGACTATATCTAACCAAATGTAAACACTGGTTAAGTCCGCCTTCCCCTTCCCTGCTCATGTCTGGCTATCTACCTATTATAACAGTACTTTATTTTTTTCTGCGTTTTAATTTGTAGAATAAAAATGTTATTGTTACAGTATTGCAGGAAAAAAAATTAACCATCAATTTATTCTTCAGTATCATATATATGTGTGTGTGTGTGTGTGTGTGTGTGTGTATATACACACACACACATACATATACATAAAATTCATTCCATATACATATCATGCTTTATGGTATATTATGTTTTTATGTTTACCCCTTCCTTTGGGTGGGAAATATAGAATGCAGCTTTCCCTGTTCACCACTATTTCTAAACACAGTTAAAGGAATAATTCATTCCCAGGTGACAAGGATAACTGATATAATCAGCTGTCAAATGAAGATTGTTTATTATCTGTTTTACATAGCATTTTTTATCTTATAGAAGTTTGAATAACATTTTAATAAAGCATATTAAATTGAACTCAAAATTTTTATTTATCTAAGAACAAAGCAATTTAAATAATCAGAAAAGGATGTCGAATCTGTATATGAGTAACTCTCAAATGCATTAAAGACACTGTATTTTGAATTGTTCTGAATGATTAAATGTAGGTATTTCAGTGATCTGTGATTAAGATGAAATATGTGAAAGATAGATGAGTTCTGATGAAAAGATATGTTTAGCAGACATTTAGCTTGCCTTGATTGGGAAATAAAGCCCTACTGTATCCTCATTGGGGCTAACCATGTAATTCTAAACTCCTGCCTTCATATGTATAATCTGTGAGCACAGAAAATGTATGAACCAAAATAAAGTATAGTCTGTTTCTTATAAACTATGTGAGTTTCACAAAAATCCTAAACATGTATTTTTAAAACACCAGTTATAATACATGTTAAGTCTCTTAAAAATGGAAATGGGAAATTATATACTTGGGAGCAGGGCATGAAAATCCAAATGAATCATTTGGGAAAACTTTCAACATAGCAACTTCTTAAGAGAGCTTTGCTGTCATAATAGTAATGATGAGTTTGATTCCTCTGGGTGCATAAAATTCATATTAGGAGGGTATTGTAATTTTAGATTAATGAAAGTGCTATGAAGGGGTGCAAACTGACTCATGCACACATCTCCACAGCCCATGGGAAAAGAGTTCAGCATGAAACAAAATCCTTCTGGAGATTATAATGCTCATCTTATGAAGCGTATATTTCATCTAGGAGGAAAATACACCTAACCAGAAAAATCTTCTGTTAACCTTCTGCTGCAACTTCGCCTCACACTAGCAAACAGTGATATGCAGTCACTCACACAGCAAGTGCTTATGTTTGAATAGAAATTGAACATTCCCAAAGGGTGAGAATATGCCTATTTGCACTTCAAAATGGAATTGTAAGCCCAGGGCCAAAAACATAGCTTTATAAGACATCAATTTGACACAATGGACCACCTCTGCCTCCTTCAAACTCCCCAATCTAGGAAAACTATCATGTTTTAGTATTTCTCCAGGTCTAATTACTCCTATAGTCTTTCTCAAAAGTTTTGTTTTGTTCTGTTTTGTTTTCCTGTCAATAAATACTGTCTTTGCTATATTTGACTGACAGCTGGACATTTTCATTTAAAAATCCAAGGTTCATTAACTAAAGTAAGTCTAACTAAAATCATCATCTTTCCTCAAATTCCTCATCCCTCCAGATTTCACTGTCAGTATCAATGATACCATCATTTTTCTTGTCACAAAAATTCAAACTCAAAAATATTTTTGAGCTTCTTTCTCCTGTCCTTAATTTTAAGATATCTCATTAGGTCAGACTCTAAGTTGATCATTTTCATACTAGCTGATAGAACCTGGACCTGGGTACCACCTTTTGAATAAGCCCACCTGCCATCTCAGAGAGACCTAGGTGTCATCGTACCTAGGCTACAAGCATTCTCCAGAGAACACAACAGCAAGCCACAAGCCCACCTTTCCCCATCCCTCCCCTCAAAGAGCCTGCCAAAAACCCTGACCATAAAAAGCCTCTTGACCTGTTAGAGACTCTCTTTCCTTTGTTTTGCTGGCCAGGACAGAGGGGTCCCTCTCAGGTTAACAATAAACCTGCTTGGACTGTTGAATTCGCATCCCCTCTTCTTTCATCTATCCCCTCTTTTTCTTTTATCTATCCCCTCTATCCCTTTCACTAGCAACATCTTTAGTATCTTTCCTCTATATTTTTATTTACCACTTTTTGAAGATCAATTTCTCACAAGTGGATAATTGAACTAGTCTACTAACAGGGTTTCCAGCATTTAGTAAGACCATCTCATCTTGCATGTCATCATCAGATTAATTTCTCTCTGCAATGTTCTCATAATGGTTTATCTTTGATCAAAGCAAACCTGAAGGGCTTCTACATAACATTCAAGGTCATGCCTCAGTGTCCTCCCTGGACAAACACAAATCTCTCGCTCTTCTTTTTGTTTTTCTCTTTGTCTAACTCCCTTTCCCTGTATTTCTAGATATATTTACTCCTACTGTGCACAATACCTCCGTCATAGCCTCTCCATTTCTAACCTTTGAAAATAAGCACTATTTTCAGCACACACTGGTCATCAATCATTTAAACGTTCAAATATGAGCCCTTAATGAATTGTTTACACTAATGGTCAGCAAATGACATCCATGGGCCAGTTCTACCCTTCCACCCTTTTTTGTATTACCTGGAACCTAAAAATGTTCTTCATATTTTTTAAAAAGCTTGTCTAATTCCTATCTGTAACAGTATTTGCGGACTAATACATGAACATATGAGTTTCTGAGTTGACTATCATATTTTGTTTACTTTATGTTTTTATTTCATTATCTAATAACGATTAAAAATTCCAAATCACCTATATAAATTCCTCATAATGAAAATCGCCATGAGGAGAACAAAGTTAAGCCTAAGTGGCAGTATTATATTTTAAATATTTTTTTCAAGGGTGTGTTACTCGAACTTGGGCATGCTAACATTAGGAAAAAAGGTGTTGCTTGCATTAGGTTGGCAAACCTCCATCTTCAAATTCAATCTTCCAATGAGCATCTGAATTTCATAACCATAGGAGAAGACTAGATTTTTTAAGTCAACAGCAATTCCCCATTGAAATTCACATTCACAAATGAAGATTTTAGGCTCTTGAGTAAGAACTTCTCTAACAGAATTTTGTGGAACTGTCTTCTTCAAATATATTCTCAAGGTCTAGGTTTCCTCAAGTTGGAAAACTCTCCCACTCTTCAGATATTTGCCCAAACTTTCTTAGTCCCCAAATAGCTGGACTTTGTCATCAAGGAGATTACAATATTATACTCCTTTTAGACTCCTCAGTAAAGAAGAATAATTTTACTTATACCATTCCTGTAACAATTCTGTTTTCTTTTCTTCTTTTTTCTGATTGCTTTATTCAGAATCAGTTGAAGGCAATGGAAAAAAGCAATTCGTTCTAGAAGGGACTTCTACACAGTCTCTGTAGTATAGCCTTTGAAGGAAATTTAGGAGCTGCTCCTAGCCCAGACTTAACAATTGCCATGGAAGTCTTGGGGTGGAAATAAACAGGCAGTTTGGAAAAGAACAAAGAAGTATCATTGCTTTTCTTAGAGAGAGAACACATTACTCTATTTCCGAAATGTAAAATACAATATCCAGCATGATGATTTTCAATCATTATTGAGTTTTATCCTATATCTAAATCTAGGTATAAACAAAAATGAAAAACATTTACATGGGTAAGGTTTTTAAAGGCTAAGAAGATAAATAAGGAAAGTATATGAGTAAGGAATTGAGGAGACAGTACTATAATGTATGAAAGAGTTTTGATGGATTCTTTTTTTCATTTTAGGATTCAAAGGGAAGAATTTTCACTAACCAATGGAATATAACAAAAAAAAAGAAATGATTCTTTGAGAGAAAATAGGAACTATAAGTATTTTGATATTGTCTTCAGGGAAGAATATAGTTTAATTATGTTCATCTAAACTTATTAGCCATAGTATAATTTATACATATGTACACTAGTAAACCCTATAAAAAGGAGGTAAAGCATGTTTTCACTCTTGAAAAATTTGCTTATCAAGTGACAGTATCCACAGTAACTGACAGCTTGTTAAAAATCGAGAAACACAGACATCACTCCAAAAGTAGTGAATCAGAATGTCATTTTTAACAGGTCACCCATGTGATTTTTGTGCATATTGACAACGGGGAAGCAGTTCTTAAAAAACACATAAATCCTAAATAGTCTACCTAGCCCCTCTTCTACTGGACTTTGTTTATAAAAGAAAACAAAACTTCCTTGCTCCCAGTAAAAACTATTGACAGCAATAGCAAGTAAAGAGCAATTTATTATGTAAATGTTTAGAGTTCAGTAAAAACACAGGAGAAGTTATTAGGAAGGTTATATTCCATTATGTTCCATAAGCAGTCTTCCTATTGCTGTGCTGTTTACATACATATAGGCACACTCAACGTAACACTGATTGTTAACTGTTTCATTTAGTATCAACCAAGGGGATTAGTTTTTGGATAGCAAGCATAATTATGGTCAATCCATATAAACAGTATTAATCAATACCGATTAGATTTTCTCTTCACATACAGAAACAAATCTACATAGTAAAGGTCATCTCACTTCTATCAGTTCTATCAGCTAGTATCAATTGTTAAAATGACTTAAATGTTGATTATGTAAATATATTTGAACTGTTCATTTCTCAGAAAGACTATACATATATATCTCCATATAATTAATCTGCCCAGGTGGCAAAGTATAATTCCTTAATTTGATTTCACAGCTTTTGTAGCAATTTTCAGGATAAAAACTAGTTTTTATTTTGATGGCTTTTCTAATAATTTATTTTATCAATTAACAAAAACTATTCCATCTGGAAGCATAAATTTAGTTAAAGGCAGTGATGATTAGTTTGGTCATACTAATATTCAAATACAAATTAAAAGAACACGGTCTGACAGGATCCTAGAAACTATGCCAAAATGAAGATCATGCCCTTTTTAAATGTGTTTAAGTGCTGTAAGTCCAAAACACTAAAAGTGGCAGGGGTATATATGTAGTGATATAAATGATTATATATGTAGTAATGAAATTATTTTTTTTATTATTTTTATTTTTTAATATAATTTATTTTATTATCATTAGTCTACAATTACATGTGCAATATTATGGTTATTAAACTACCCCCTCATCAGGTCCCCCCCACCAAACCCATTACACTCACTGTCCATCAGTGTAGTGAGATGCTATAGAATCACTACTTGTCTTCTCTGAGTTGTACTGCCCTCCCCATGCCCCCCCAACATTACGTCTGCTAATCGTAATGCCCCTTTTCCCTCTTATCCCTCCCTTCCCGCCCATTTTCCCCAGTCCCTTTCCCTTTGGTAACTATTAGTCCGTTCTTGGGTTCGGTGAGTCTGCTGCTGTTTTGTTCCTTCAGTATTTTTTCTTTGTTCTTATACTCCACATATGAGTGAAATCATTTGATACTTGTCTTTTTCGGCTTGACTTATTTCACTGAGCATAATACCCTCTAGCTCCATCCATGTTGTTGCAAATGGTAGGATTTGTTTTCTTCTTATGGCTGAATAATATTCCATTGTGTACATGTACCACTTCTTCTTTATCCATTCATCTACTGATGGACACTTAGGTTGCTTCCATTTCTTGGCTATTGTAAATAGTGCTGCAATAAACATAGGGGTGCATCTGTATTTTTCAAATTGGGCTGCTGCATTCTTAGGGTAAATTTCTAGGAGTGGAATTCCTGGGTCAAATGGTATTTCTATTTTGAGTTTTTTGAGGAACCTCCATACTGCTTTCCACTATGGTTGAACTAATTTGCAGTCCCACCAGCAGTGTAGGAGGGTTCCCTTTTCTCCACATCCTCGCCAACATTTGTTGTTGTTTGTGTTTTGGATGTTGGCCATCCTCACTGGTGTGAGGTGATATCTCATTGTGGTTTTAATCTGCATTTCTCTGATGATTAACAATGTGGAGCATCTTTTCATGTGCCTGTTGGCATCTGAATTTCCTTTTTGGAGAAGTGTCTATTCATGTCCTCTGCCCATTTCTTAATTGGATTATTTGCTTTCTGTTTGTTAAGGTGCATTAGTTCTTTATATATTTTGGATGTCAACCCTTTATCAGATACGTTTTTTATGAATATATTCTCCCATACTGTAGGATGTCTTTTTGTTCTACTGATGCTGTCCTTTGCTGTACAGAAGCTTTGCAGCTTGATATAGTCCCAATTGTTCATTTTTGCTTTTGTTTCCCTTGCCCGGGGAGATATGTTCATGAAGAAGTTGCTCATGTTAATGTCCAAGAGATTTTTGCCTATGTTTTTTCTAAGAGTTTTATGGTTTCAGGACTTACATTCAAGTCTTTGATCCACCTTGAGTTTACCTTTGTGTATGGGGCTAGACAGTAGTCCAGTTTCATTCTCTTACATGTAGCTGTCCAGTTTTTCCAACACCAGCTGCTGAAGAGGCTGTCATCTCCCCATTGTATATCCAAGGCACTTTTATCAAATATTAATTGACTGTATATGTTTGGGTTAATGTTTGGATTTTGTATTCTGTTCCACTGGTCTGTGGGTCTGTTTTTGTGCCAATACCAAATTGTCTTGATTACTGTGGCTTTGTAGTAGAGCTTGAAGTCAGGGAGTGTAATTCCCCCTGTTTTATTCCTCCTTCTCAGGATTGCTTTGGCTATTCGGGGTCTTTTGTGGTTCCATATGAATTTTAGAATTATTTGTTCCAGTTCATTGAAGAAAGCTGTTGGTAGTTTGATAGGGATTGCATTGAATCTGTAGATTGCTTTAGGTAGTATAGCCATTTTGACAATATTTATTCTTCCTAGCCAAGAGCATGGGATGCATTTCCATTTGTTAGTGTCCTCTTTAATTTCTCTTAGGAGTGTCTTGTAGTTTTCAGAGTACAGGTCTTTCACTTCCTTCGTTAGGTTTATACCTAGGTATTTTATTCTTTTTGATGCAATTGTGAATGGAATTGTTTTTCTGATTTCTCTTTCTGTTAGTTCATCATTAGTGTATAGGAAAGCAACAGATTTCTGTGTGTTAATTTTGTATCCTGCAACTTTGCTGAATTCAGATATTAGTTCTAGTAGTTTTGGAATGGAATCTTTAGGGTTTTTTATGTACAGTATCATGTCATCTGCAAATAGTGACAATTTGACTTCTTCTTTACCAATCTGGATGCCTTATATGTCTTTGTTTTGTCTGATTGCTGTGGCTAGGACCTCCAGTACTATGTTGAATAACAGTGGAGAGAGTGGGCATCCATGTCTTGTTCCCGATCATAGCTGAAAAGCTTTCAGCGTCTCTCCGTTAAGTATGATGTTAGATGTGGGTTTGTCATATATAGCCTTTATGATGTTGAGGTACTTACCGTCTATACCCATTTTGTTGAGAGTTTTAATCAGGAATGGATGCTGAATTTTGTCAAATGCTTTTTCAGCATCTATGGAGATGATCATGTGGTTTTTGTTCTTCTTTTTGTTGATGTGGTGGATGATGTTGATGGATTTTCGAATGTTGTACCATCCTTGCATCCCTGGGATGAATCCCACTTGATCGTGGTGTATGATCCTCTTAATGTATTTTTGAATTCGGTCTGATAATATTTTGTTGAGTATTTTTTCATCTACGTTCATCAACAGTATTGGTCTGTAATTTTCTTTTTTGGTGAGGTCTTTGCCCAGTTACTAGAGTGATGCTGGCTTCATAGAATGAGTTTGGAAGTATTCCCTCCTCTTCTATTTTTTGGAAAACTTTAAGGAGAATCGGTGTTATTTCTTCTCTATATGTCTGGTAGAATTCAGAGGTGAATCCATCAGGCCCAGGGGTTTTGTTCTTGGGTAGTTTTTTGATTACCAGTTCGATTTCATCGCTGGTGATTGGTCTGTTTAGTTTTTCTGTTTCTTGCTTGGTCAGTCTTGGAAGGTTGTATTTTTCTAAGAAGTCGTCCATTTCTTCTATGTTTTCCAGCTTGTTAGCATATAGATTCTCATAATATTCTCTTATGATTCTTTGTATTTCTGTGGGGTCCGTCGTGATTTTTCCTTTCTCATTTCTGATTGTGTTTATGTGTGTAGATTCTCTTTTTCTCTTAATGAGTCTGGCTAGGGGTTTATCTATTTTGTTTATTTTTTCAAAGAACCAGCTCTTGGTTTTATTGATTTTTTCTATTGTTTTATTCTTCTCAATTTTATTTATTTCTTCTCTAATCTTTATTATGTCCCTCCTTCTGGTGACTTTTGGCCTCATTTGTTCTTCTTTTTCCAATTTCAGTAATTGTGTCTTTAGACTATTCATTTGCGAATGTTCTTCCTTCTTTAAATAGGCCTGGATTGCAATATGCTTTCCTCTTAGAACTGCCTTTGCTGCGTCCCACAGAAGTTGTGGCTTCGTGTTGTTATTGTCATTAGTCTCCATATATTCTTTGATTTCTGTTTTGATTTGGTCGTTAACTCATTGATTAATTAGGAGAGTGTTGTTAAGTCTCCATGTATTTGTGAGCCTTTTTGATTTCTTTCTAAAATTTATTTCTAGTTTTATACCTTGGTGATCTGAGAAGTTGTTTGGTAGGATTTCAATATTTTTGAAATTACTGAGGTTCTTTTTGTGGCCTAGTATGTGGTCTATTCTGTAAAATGTTGCATGTGCACTTGAGAAGAATGTGTATCCTGTTGCTTTTGGGTGTAGAGTTCTTCAGATGTCTGTTAGGTCCATCTGTTCTAGTGTGTTGTTCAGTGCCTCTGTGTCTTTCTTATTTTCTGTCTGGTTCATCTGTCCTCTGGAGTGAGTGGTGTGTCGAATTCGCCTAAGATGAATGTATTGCTGTCTATTTCCTCCTTTCATTCTGTTAGTATTTGTCTCACATATGCTGGCGCTCCTGTGTTGGGTTCATATATATTTATAATTGTTATATCTTCTTGTTGGACTGACCCCTTTGTCATTATGTAATGTCCTTCTTTATCTTTTGCTACTTTCTTCGTTTTGAAGTCTATTTTGTCTGATACAAGTACTGCAACACCTGCTTTTTTCTCTTTGTTGTTTGCATGAAATATCTTTTTCCATCCCTTCACTTTTAGTCTGTGTATATCTTTGGATTTGAGGTGAGTTTCTTGTAGGCAGCATATAGATGGGTCTTGCTTTTTTATCCATTCTGTTACTCTGTGTCTTTTGATTGGTGTATTCAGTCCATTTACATTTAGGGTGATTATTGATAGATATGTACTTATTGCCATTGCTGGCTTTAGATTCGTGGTTACCAAGGGTTCAAGGGTTGCTTCTTTACTATCTAACAATCTAACTTAACTTTCTTGTTAAGTTATTGTAAACACAGTCTGATGTTTCTTTATTTCTCTTCCTTCTTATTCCTCCTCCTCCATTCTTTCTATAATAGGTGCTTTATTCTTTGCCTTTAGTTAGTATTTGGATGGTCTGCTTTCTTTGCTATGATTTTATTTTCTCTGGTGACATCTTTTTAGCCTTAGGTGTGCTTCCATCTAGAGCAGTCCATTTAAGATATCCTGTAGTGGTGGTTTATGAGAGGCAAACTCTGTCAACTTTCGTTTGTCTGGAAATTGTTTAATCCCTCCATCATATTTAAATGATAATCGTGCTGGATACAATATTCTTGGTTCGAGGCCCTTCCGTTTCATAACGTTAAATATATCATGCCATTCTCTTCTGGCCTGTAAGGTTTCTGTTGAGAAGTATGATGATAGTCTGATGGGTTTTCCTTTGTAGATGATCTTTTTTCTCTCTCTAGCTGCCTTTAATACGCTGTCTTTATCTTTGATCTTTGCCATCTTAATTATTATGTGTCTTGGTGTTGTTTTCCTTGGGTCCCTTGTGTTGGGAGATCTATGAGCTTCGGTGGACTGCGAGACTACTTCCTTCCCCAGCAAGGGAAAGTTTTCAGCAATTATTTCTTCAAATACACTTTCTATCCCTTTTTCTCTCTCTTCTTCCTCTGGTACTCCTATAATGCGAATATTGTTCCGTTTGGATTGGTCACACAGTTCTCTTAATATTCTTTCATTCCTAGAAATCCTTTTATCTCTCTCTGCCTCAGCTGCTCTGTACTCCTGTTCTCTGTTTTCTATTCCATTAACAGTCTCTTGCATCTCATCTATTCTGTTGTTAATCCCGTCGATCGCTTATCTCATTTCTGCATTGTCTTTCCTCAGTTCCCTCACTTCCTCCCTCAGCTCTTGCACATTTCTCTGTAGGTTCATCAGCATGGTTATGACTTTTATTCTGAATTCTTTTTCAGGAAACTGTGCATTTCCATCCCTTCAGACTCCCTCTCTGGGGTTGTCTGGTTAATTTTGGTCTGAACCATATTCCTCTGTCTTTTCATGGCTATAGAATTGGTCACTGATAGTTGCCACGTATGTCAGCTGTGCTGTTTAAGACGGACGTAGATTCTGTGGGAATGCTGTAGGTGGCGCTGTTGCCCCACTATGCCACAGCTGTGACTGCGCCGCTCCACAGGGCCCTTTATCGTTCTGCCTCCTGGGGTGCCGAGTCCTCACGGGTGTAGCTGCACGCTGTGCGCTTTCCTGTGTATTCTCGTCTCTCTTTTAGGAATAGATGTATTTGCTGTGTTTTCGTAGATAAATATAGTGTTGGGAGGAGATTTCTGCCGCCCTGCTCACACCGCCATCTTCCCGGAAGTCTCTCTTCGCTCCACTTCTATCACAAACTTTCTCAAGAACTAACCGGGGACATGGAAAAGGTTGCAGACTCCCTCCTTTCCCTGCGAGGTCAGATTAATTCGCTCTGTAAATTATTTTTAAGAAATACACTGGAATTTAAAGATCCAAATATTCTTTCAAAAGAGTCAACTTGGATGTCAATACATTTAAAGTATGAACATCATTCAAAATTATTTAGAATTATTTTTATGTCATATATTATCACTAAATAACAAATCGTGTTCTTGTGTTCACCATTTTTAAATGGATTTGGTTTTGGACAGAATATTTGTACACTAGTTGAGACAGCAATTTAAGATTCATTTTTTGTAGCTGAACATATGAATATGTCCAGCAACAACTTGAATAAAATAAATCATCTAAAGTAATAAGGATGACACCTTAGTGGTCTTATAATGTCTGTAATACTTAAGTGAAGGAGGCATCATGTATTAAAAAAACAGATAGACTAAACCCCAGTATATGGGTGATAGACATAAAATACATTTTTTTCTTTTATTTTGTTTTCCCTTCCACTTAGTACCTAGCAAGTGCTCACAAGGAAAACATTGTTACATAGGAATATAAAGTGAATTCTATAAGCACTAAAACGTATGGAAGTCCATTTAAAAAATCTTTCTAGATTTTCATTAGTTTGAAGAGCTATATCAAAATATATATTAAAGATATATTAAGAAAAAGGTAAGAGTATGTGCATCTTCCTGGTAAAAATAATTTATTATTTTTCTGTTGGTATATATTTATTTGCTTTTATTTGAAGGAGAAAGGAATTGTCTAATACACTAGTCAATAAAATGTGGAGTTAAGTGCTCTAAGAATGATGCCATGTTCCTTTCCTGAAACTAGAAACAGATTCTAGATCAAAGCAAGAATATATATATCTCCCTACATACCCCACTCCAAGAAATAAAAAATAAATAGGACATTTTCTCATATTTTGTGTGGTATTTCTTCCTTAAAAAGCAACTAATAGGTCTGCTAGTAAAGCAACCTTTAATACTTTCCTACTAGTATACTACAAGGCACAGAATGACGAGGTATTTGTTCCAGAAAAACATAATCAGCTCTCATTGTGTTGACACTGGGGCATGCATTTTGGATACAGAAACAAGTATTTCCAGTCTTCTATTTTCTTTTTCTTTTGGAAAAGGGAAAAAACAAAAACAAAAACAAAAATACATATATATATAATATATGCTATAAAAATAAACAAAAAAATGTCTAACTTTGCCTTGTTGGAGGCAATTTCCCACAAAATGTCATATTTGATCTAAAAAAAGGAAGCACCTTAGTTTTAAGATGTATGTTTTCCACAACAAACAACAACAAAAGGTGTGTGGATGTGGATGTATTAAAAAATTTATAGGACTATAAAGGAAGAAAATATTTATTATCAGCCTCAGCTGAAAAGTCTAAACAGCTTCCCCGAGTTTCACCTTTTGGTAATGGACAAAGCGAAGCTAGTTTTTCTACCTGGAGCTATTCTAAAAACATTTTAAAGGAAGCTAACCACTCTTATACTTTCTCCATCTTTCAAACTCATTCCAACTACATGTTTTAAACTGTCAATTTATAAAACAATTGTAGTACTTGACTGACACTGATTCAAGCTTCTAAAACAGTGAATGCTTGATGAATGTGACACAATAAATGTTATATCTCTATTTGCAAAAATAAGACAAAGACTGAGAAATAATTTATATCAAATAATTTTCCCCCCCAAAATTGATTTGATTCAAGTGAATGTCAAAGTCTAAAAAAGTTACATTACAGGTTGTTTCTTAAATTGCTTACACAGCTACAAGCTTTCTTTTGCTCCCTATGTAGTTTATGTAACTGTCACCTCTGCAGAACAATTTTTAAAGTTGAAAAAATACATAGCAAGGAGAGAAGACAAAATACTGGACTGTATTTGAAATTAAGAACTAACCATTTCAGGTCAGAAAAGATACAGAAATATTATCCTGTGCTAGAATCTCTTACTTAGCAAAAGCTAACTCAGGATGTTATCATTCTCTATAGCTATATAAAGTTATGTGGCAAATATCACATTTCAGGAAAATAGTCACATACCTTGTTATATCAAGTGTGAAAAGCACAGGTGTGTGCATGCACATAAATACACATTCCTACATCAAAATACTCTCATCCATCCCAATTTTAAAGGACTGAATTAAAGTATTGAACTTTATCTGATTCCTGTATTCCTTATACATATTATTTCTGATCTTCTTACCAGTGTATATATAAGTAGTGTGTTAAATATCTATTTCTACACAGCAAATTATCCAAAAATTTAGTGGCTTAAAACCACACACAATCATTTTCTCATAGTGCCTATGCATCAGTTTAGCTGGGTCCTCCTGCTCAGAGTCTCTTACAATGAGGCAATCAAAGCATCTCCAGGGGCCCCAGTTACCTCAAGGCTCATCCAAGGAAGGACTGCTCCCTAGCTCACTCACCTGTTTTTGGCAGCGGCCAGTTCCTCACAAGTCCTTGGTGGACCAAGGACTTCAGTTCCTCATCAGCTGTTGGCCAAAGGTCTCCATCAGTTCTCTGCCATTTGAGTCTCTACATAAGGCAGCTTACGTATGGCAGGTGGCTTCCATCTGAGCAAGAAAGTAAGAGAGCAAGAGAGGGTGAACAAGACAAATCATGGAGGGACAGAGCCCTTTAGTAACCTAATCTCAGGACTGACATCCCATTTCTTATTCCCTATTCTGTTCGTCAGATGTGGACACTAGACCCAGCCCACACTCAAGTGGAGGGGACTACACACAGGCAGGGACTCTGGGAGGTGAGGTCTTAGGCCATCTTAGAAGCTGCCTTCTACTCAGTGCATGGAATGTAGTCAGAACTTAATAAGTTGTTCCCAAATAAATATATTTTTCTTGCTATTAAAAAGTCTTTGAATAAACAAAGGAGTGCAAATGATATCAAAATGAAATATGTTTGCAATACTGAGGAATAACTCTGTATTTCTATAACCAACTGGATTAGTTCTAAGTAGCATAACTTTTGCTTCAATCAGTTCATACAGTGAAGAACTCGATATAATGTATCTAATTATTACTATTCATAACCTGGCTTAGCTTGGTGACTTGTCAAGAAGACAATAAACTATTTATAAAGAAATTTGCTTTCCGTAGGTAACCTTAAGTAGCCTGGCTTATAACATCATATGACATCACATTTTATATGAAAATGTTGATGGTAGTCACTTTAATGCAGTACTTCCGGAACAAGTGGTTTGCTGGTACCAACAAGCCTCGAAATGAATGGAGACATCTGCTCAACATCGGAAGTTGTGTATGTGCACAAATACATATTTGAACATATTTTTGGTAACTTTCAAATACAGATATTCCCAAGCAGAAGTGTGTATCTAAGAGATCATATTTATAGGAAGCAATGAAGTAATTACTGTTCTCTACTTAAACTGAATTTCCCTCAACAATAAAAAAATGCTGCTACCAGTTCCTTTGTGCGCTTTTCTATGACAGCAAGACTGAAAAATTAACAATATATATGAAGTCAGTTGCCCAACGAAGAGAAACTACTAGCCAATTATTGCATGTTTAATTTTTGAAAACTATGGGCTGAGACGCCAAAATTAGTTTTTGTGTCCATCAAAAATTTAATATGTGTCTCTAAGGCACTTAGCAAAAATATGGCTAACTTTGAGGGAAAGAAATGCAAATATCAACTGAGGAAAGAGATTCATTTTAAATGCTCTTCTTTGTCAGTAACCAATATAATCCATCAAATTTTTACATGTTTTCACTGAAATGGAAGAGTGGCCAAATTCAAAGGATAATGTTATCTGTCATTCACATCTTTATGAATCGCAATTTTTATATTTCTAATTCTAATATAAATAATTTAATGCTATTTTTCTTTTAATGCATTTAAACTATTAGCATGTTTGCCAGGTCTTCTGATTCCTGATTTGCATCTGTGAAATTTTATTGATGAAACAAAATATAAATTTGGCATAAGAACTGAACAAATAGTAGTTAACTCAAATACCATAAAGACATCTGGATTAAAAATGCAAAAAGAAGTAGTATTTTAGAGCTCTTTACATTTATAATTTGCTTTAATTTATACATAGCAACTATTCCATGTGGATATTATTAGCACCTATAATGTGCTAGATAGAATCCCCCAGATATGTCCAAGTCCTAACCCCGTTACCTGTGAGTGTTACATTATTTGGAAATACGGTATTTGTAGATGTAATTAAGTTAGGGATTTTGAGAGGAGAGCTTCCTGGATTTAGAGTGAGCCTTAAATACAATGACTGGTGTCCTTATAAGAGAAATTAGAGGGATAGTTGAGGCACACAGAGACACAGAGGAGAGGGCCATGTGAAGACTAAAGCAGAGCCTGGAGTAAGTATCTACAAGCCAAGGAATATCAAGAATTGCCTACAGCCACTAGATGCTAGGAAGGAGGCATGAATAGGATTATTCCTTAGATCCTTTGAAAGGTATCAATCCTGCCTACATTTTTTATTCAGATGTCTGGTTTATAGAAGAGTAAAAGAATAAATCTCCATTGTTTTAATCTGCCAAAATTTTGGTAATTTTTAAGGCACCCCTAGGAGAGCAATACAGCCTTATTAATAGACACACTAAAACAAAGAGATTCAATTTTCCCAAGATGAAAAATAATTGATTTGACATGGGTATCACTGTCTTAGAGTCAAGAGTGAAATATTCTTTCAATATATACTGTATTTCCATTTCTCTTGATACACTGTGGAGTACTATCGTGTTTGATCAAAGCAGTTACCATTAACTTTGAGTTGATAAATGATTTAAAAGAGTCAGACTCTGGAAGAAAATAAATTTTAGGATCATTTTAACCAATATTTTACTTATGCTTTTTTTTAACAGTCAATAAGTGGTGAAAATACTGTCTAATAAAAAATAAAGTTTAAATAGTTCTATTGATATGTAAAAACTTTGGCAAATTGAGTAATGATGTGTGGTAACACTTTAATTTTCACGCTTTTCCTGATAGAGAGAACATAAAGTAATGGTCTATCTTGTTGTTGATTCTTAGATTTGATGACATATTTGTAGCTGTCATATAGGCTATGTTAGTTGAAGGGGATCAGAGAGTTTTTTTTTTTTAAACATCTCTCCAAGGATTCTTCTCTTTCATGCAAGGAGACATGGAAATGTCACATTGTCACTTGCCAGAACTGATGAAAATGTGATTACCAAAGAAGAGCAGGTTTATTCTGAAACAGATGCTAATGTTATACTTAGGAAATTCTATCTGATAGAGAAGTAAAATCTATTTTATCATTTAAAATTAACTTTCTTTTGATTTTATGATTATTGTTTTAGTGTTTTGTTTGCTTTCTCATTTGACATTTAAAACCCGCCAAGATACATGTTGTGTATCTGGTAAAGCTTATTCTGAACTGATGTTTTTCAGAGGGCTGTGGTGGACAGAATTTAAGGTGATCCCTATGTTTATAAGCTGTATAATCCCTCAACCTTGATTGTGGACTGGATCTGATTTTCTTGTAACAAGTAAAATATGGCAAAGTGATAGGATTTCACTTCTATGATTATATTTGTATTTATCCATCTTTTTATATCTGTATCTATTTTTATTCATCCTTGTGTAAATACATACACAAATACATATATGCATATGCATATATATTTGCATACAAACATGTACTTCTCTGTAGAAGTATGCCAACTTGTATTTGTATGCAAGCATCTCAAGAGACTTCTCCCTCTTCCTGATTTTGAAGAAATTAGCTGCCATCTTGAGGGCCTATGGAGACAGCCTGTGTCAAGGAAATGCAAACAAACTCAGGAGCTCAAAGTAGTCCCTGGCCAAAGACCTTCAAGAAAATGAGTACTTAGTTTTATAACTGTAAGGTGACTATGACTGCCAATAACCTGAGAGAATTTAGAAGTGATTCTTTCACCAGTGAAGCCTATCATGAGTCCTGGCCAATACCTGGATTGCAGCCTACTCTTGACCCATAGACTGAGATAGTAAATGTGTTGTTTTAAGTTGTTAAATTTGTGGTAACCTGTTATGCCACAATAGGCAACTAATACAGTAGTCAAATCTTTCAACAGTATTAATGATCAATCCATTCTTTTCTTCTTGATCTACACTGCTGGCTTTTAGTATGAATTAAGCTATTTTTCTGCTCTGTTTCCATTTTGATTTGTCAACCTATTTTAGTGAAGACTTGTTCAAAAATCATCCCCCTTCCTGTTCTAGAATTGGAAAATACATACATGGTGATGTTTTTTTATTTGTTTGTTTTTGTTTGATTTGCTTTGTAGTATAATTCATATTCATTCCTGTTAACTGCTATTTGATGAGTCATATAAGAAGCTCATTAGCATAAGCATGCATTATATCAATAAGAAAAATTATTTTGCAATTGTACAAGCTAATTTTTAATAAAAAAACTTTGAATTGGCAATTACCTGTAATCAAAGGAGTGATTGTCATAATGAGAAAACTACCATCATGTTAAATGTCCACGCACTGTCAAATATGAGACATACCTGTTCAAGAGTTCTTTCAACTCACTGATGAGATCTCCTTATCCAATATTCCTACTTTAAAAGCCCATTATTATAAAAATTATAATGAAACTTGGCTTTTTATCTCAATTTTGTTTTTAACTCATCAATCTAATTTCCTGGTTAACAGAGAATCTAGCAGATGTCTCTATTTTATTCTGTTGATTTGGCAAACAACATACTTCCCATAGAAAGGCTTTCTTTTTTTTTTTTTTTTTTTTCACTCAGCTCACTTTTTCTTTTCTACCTGGCACTCGTCGCAGTCCTTAGGACTTTGCAACCTCTTGAGAGATGCTCCTGCCCGCACCTTCCTCCTACTTGTATCTGTCAGCCGACACCAGTCAGCACTGTAATACTTTCTGCAGCACCCAATGATGACCAATGTGATGTGTACAATATATGTTTTGTACATTCTGAATGGCACAAATATGTTTACCTTAGTCTCTAAAAGGTCTGAACCATTTTTATTGGCTATATGTTTCTCTCTATACATTTGTTTCTTGAATATATTGAAGACATTTCAAATTCAAGTTTTAAGGAAATAGGGCAGTGTAGAAAATAGTTAAGAGTATGATTCCTGAAATCAGGCAGGTATGACTTGCAGGCTTCAAATGCTTTCTCTGCTATTTACTGACAACACAGCTTTGGACATGCAATTCTACCACTTGGAGTTCAGTTCCCTCATCTCTAAAATGAGCATCTTCATATGGCAGATGAGATAAATTGACAAGATGATGTATTTTTAGCTCTTATCAAGGCAGTTGGTATAAAATTGCCCTCAATAAATAGTATTTATTATCATCAATATAACTATTAATATAAGGAGGCATTTTCAATACCAGTGGTTCTTAACCAGGAGTGACTTTGTCCATTGAGGAGCATTTGGCAAGGCCTGGAAAGATATTTGGTTGTCAAACCCAGGTTGGTAGGTTACAGGGTTGTACTGGCATCCAGCGGGTAGAGGAAAGAATTATGTTAAATATCTTGATAACTAGGACAATCCTCCACAACAAAAATGTCATCCATCCTACAATTTCAGTGGTGCTGAGGTTGAGAAACTGCCATTAATTCTGTTTAATGACCAAACTTTTTCTCCAGCATTAATGTTTTCATTTGAAAATCACACTATGAAAAACATTTTAATTTTTTTCTTTGTGTGCTATAAAGTCATGTTTATATTCTCCAAACTAATTTTACTTACAGCAAAATGAATGACTCTGTATAAAATATCAGGTATAGAAAACAAGCCTGCATAAAGAGCTTCTTATGATAGGCTGGCTAACTCTTTTCTTACAAAGTGTATTATTCATTAGAAATCAAATTATGATGCTTTTGCTCTTTTATAAAAAGCAATATTAAATACCAGTCATTATTAGTAAGCTATTTAGGGATCTACCCAAAGTATACTTAATAAAATTGAAAGCCAGGAAAATGTTATGTTTAAGTAAAATAAGTTGCATCAAATTATTACTGCATTTAAGAGTTGTGTTTAATCAGTACAATTAATCATCATTAGTGTACACTTTATAGTGATCAATCACATTCAATTTTATGACCAGAGTTGATCACAATAGAATGCATTAGCAATCAACCAGAAACTTAAGAAAATAGGCTATTAGCTCTCCCTTTCAGTAATTACTATTTTCCATTAAAACATGTGTTATTTTTCAGTTTGAATTAATGTTGATTTCCCAGTGAAGACTTTATTGATAATTTCCTCTAAAACAGCAAATCTCGACACATATTTCCCTTATGTCCTTCTTTGCTCTATTTTACTCCATAACATGAACAACTATCTACTATATATTTTATTCCTTTATATTTAATATGGTCTCTCTCTTTCTCTTCCTCCACTAGCATGTATTAGATGTATAAAAATATGAGCTTTGGGGTCTGATGTGATAGGTTCTAATTATAGCTCTGCATGTTACTAATTGTGGAAGTTGAGGCAAATTACTAAATTCCCTGTGCCTCAATGTTAATGGTAATAATAAGGCTGCCTAGCCTGTAGGAGAGAAGAGATGAAACTGGAGCGATGGCAGCACCAAGGACAGAGACTGAGATGGCTGTGGGGACAGAAGGCCCAGAAGCAGGACCAGCCTGCTGCGTGCAGACTCGCTCTGAGTGGACGGGATTCTAGTGATTGACCTGCCACCATGGAAATAAAGTTGGGTATAGCGCTTTCACCCCCCCAAAAAAATAAATAAATAAGGCTGCCTACCTCATAGGGTTGCTTTGTGGTTTAAATGAGTTGTTTTTAAAGTACTTGGCACATAGTAAACACTATCAAGTGTTAGCTTTAATCTTGATAATGAGAAAGGTTTTCACTTTCTTTTTTCCAGTACTGTATTCCCAGAACCTATAACATACTTGACACATGGTAGGCAGGAAAAACCTTGTATAAAGAATGAGTTTATTCTTAGCTTCCAAAGGTTCTCTGATTTTTGTTGTCACAGACATCTTACCATGATGTTTCAGAAACTCTCATGTCTTCCAAATCCTCTCCACAAAATGTGGGAAAGGGAGAGTGGAGTAAAGACAATGTTTGCAATCAAATTGTAGGAGACTGTTCTTAAGATGTACTTTGTTTTTTCTATTATATATTTTTACTGACCACCTTTGTCATTTTCATCAACATGTAGTTGAAAAAACAAAGCCTATGACAGATAAAACAAAGTAAACCAAAGTACTGTAACTGAAAAAACAAGACAATTTCTGTTGAAGGCAAATTACAGCACATTGGATTAAAAATAGCTTTCCACTTAGACAATGTGTAATGTGAAAATTGAGCTTAGGTACATATATAACTAATAGAAAACTAAAGCCTTCTACTTTGGAGGTGATAAACCATCTACCTGGGGACTTGTGCTTGATTTATTATTGAATCTTGTAAAAGACATAATAAGTAAAATTAGACTTACAAAAAACACTATTTTCATTTATACTTGAAAATGAGTTTTTTTAACATTTAAATAAAATTGTTCAAATTGTGATTAAAATAAATATAAGCATCAACATTTTTAGACTGATTTTTATTTGATTTGATTTCATACATGAAAACTAGAGGCAATGAAAAACTAAGATGTAAGCCTAATACCACATTAAATCCTCACAACAACAGTCTGAAGTATAAATAATGTTATATAGTTTAAGAAATTGAAGTGAAAAGGTTAAATAACTTGCTTTTGTAACACAGCCACCATTCAATAAGGTGTATGAGACTATAAAGCCCATGCTTTCCCATTATCTCATCGTTTTCATTGTTAGAACTAAGATCACATAGATTTTACCACTAATATAGGCATTTAATTTAAATTTTAAGATTGAGTTTTGTAACATTTCAGTAACAAATCTCTGCTTCTAACCATGAAGGAAGAACAAGAGAAGAACCTCCCACCATTGACAACTACAAGCTGCACAAAATACATGAAACTATGGCTAGATGTTGAACAACAGACAATGTGACCCTTGAAAGATGGGACATAAATTATGTGAAATACACAATTCCCCATTTCATTGCTTGGAGACTATTTTCAGACATTAATGCAAGAGGGGAAGTCCAAATGGCCTCAGCACCTTGACATGACTGAATTCAGGAGATGGACATCAGATCTTTGGGAATCTGTGTCAGCTAGAAGTGTAAGCCAGAGTTCTGTAGAGAAGGAAACTATGTTGAAAAAGTACTCTGGAAATCTGTTTAGGGATTCTTGAGTCTTTGTGGAGCACTGCCGTGCATGCATACAGTTAAACTCCAAAAAGAGCAAGGCAAAGAAAGACTAGAGGACATATAAGCATAACAATTCCAAAGGCATACACAGGGAAGGCTGATGCTCAGTCTCCAAACCACCACAGTAGAGTGTTCAGTAATAACCCATAGTATTCAGTGGAGTTCCAAGAAAGACCATGCCTTAATAATATGACTGAAGTTTCTCTAGAGTGAACACTTTTCTACTTCTGTGAATATCCCTGCCCTAGCAAAGCTCAAAAACAAACATGAAATTAATACAAAAAGCTGATTTTAGGCCAAAAAAAAATGAGAAATAGAAAACAATATTACTTAAAGGAAAATGACAATATGATATTAGTCAATATCCAATCAGAATTACTACACAAGCTAAACAGTGAGAAAATATGACACATAATCAGGATTAAATTCAGGATCAAGATAAAAATCACTTAACAGAAACAGACCCAGAAATCATGGAGATGATGGAATTATAAACAAAAATGCTTAAAGAGGTATTATAAACAAGTATTTAACATAAAATAGGAACACAATAGGATAGGAATGGAGTATCTTTAAAAGACCCAAAGAAAAATTCTAGATATAAAAAACTAGATTATCTAAAATTAAATTTTGATTGAATGGGACTAAGAGTAGATTAGACATTGACATTGCATAAAAAGAAAAGAGAAAAGGATCACTGATCTTGAAAGTATAGCAACACAGTCTATCTAAATGAAGAAAAGAGAAAAGGACTGAAAAAAAATGAATCAAGACTCTGGACCTATGAAATAATTTGAGGCAGTGTAAAATTACATAATTAGAGTCCTAGCCTAAAAGGGAAACAGGAAAAAAATATTTTAAGAAACAGTAGCTGAAGAATACCCAAATTTGATTAAAAACTATCAACCTACCAATTATGAAAGGTCAGTGAACTACAAATAGGAAGCATACTCATATATACATCAAGGCATATTATAACTACATTTCTAAAAACAAGCAGCATGAAATACAAGATACGTATGTACAGAGAAACAAAAATAAGAGTGACTGAGACCTCATAATAAGTGAGAGCTGGAAAATAGCAGAAACCATTCTAAAGAAATAAAAGAAGAAAATATCAATATAGAATTCTATTTCGAGCAAAAATATTCTTCATAAATAAAGTGGAATATAAACTTTTCCAGAAAAAGGAAGGGTAGTGAATTCATTAGCTGACCAAAACTAAAAGAAATATTAAGACAGATTCTTAAGTCAGAAAAACATATGCCATATGGAATCTTGGACCTTCTCAAATGGATAAAAATCATGAGAAATTATAAATGATGTGGGAAAATATAAATATTATTTATGATGTTTAAAATTTTTAAAGATTATTGAGGTTTTAGACCAAAAATAAAAACAATGCCTTGCGAGGTTTACTATGCACATAGAAATAAATTTTACAGAAACAAGTATAAAGGATGGTGAGGAATGGAAGCACTCCTTTTAAAGGATGTGTCTTGTGTATTATATATGAAGGGTATATTATTTCAAGCATACTATAGTAAGGTGTATATATTATAAACATTAAAACCAGAAGGGTAATAGTGAATTAGTGAATAAAGAATACATTTTTTAAAACATTTAATATGAAAAAGGTGGCAAAACAGTAAAAAAAAAAAGGAATAAGAAACAGATACAATAAATATAAAACTAATTATGACACTTACTATAAACTTACATATAGGTGATGTTTATTTTAAATGTAAATGGTCTAAATGTGCATAATAAGAAAGGTAAGGACTATAAGATTTAATCTGAGAAATATACTTTAAATATATACAAAGAGATACAATGTAAATATGAAAATGAAAATATATAAAAACTGCAAACATTGAGCATGAAAAAACTGGAAAGTCTTTACCAAAAAAAAGGAAAAAATACAGAGTAATATTACTAGACATAAGGTAGGTCATTTCATAATGACAAAAAGGTAAATTAATCAAGAAAGCATTAACAGTCATTCATGTGTATGCACCCAATAACAAGCTAAAAAATACATTAAGCAAAAACTAAGTAATGGAGAGAGACAAAATTAGAATTATGGTTTGAGTTCTCCATGCCCTTCTCAGTAATGGATAAAATAAAAATATATATAAATATAAAAAAGGAAAGAAATTAACAATAACCACCAAATGGCCTGATGTTTATAGAACACTGCAACCAATAATTGCAGAATACATAAGTATATATGGAACATTTACCAAAATAGGTCACATGATGAACTTTAAGTCTCATCAAATTTGAAAGAATTGAAATCATACAGAGTATGTTGTTTCACCCAATGAAAATAAATTAGAAAACAAAGCTGAATATTCTCAAACACGTGTAAGTTAAACAAAACATTTCTCTATACCCCAGAAGTAAAAGTAAAAGAAAATAAGGAAGAAATACAAACAAAAAGCAGAAATAAAAAAGGAAGTTAGAAAGTCATTTAAATAAAAGTGAAAACAAAACATTTAAAAATTTGAATGATGTGGGGTTAAACAATGCTCAAAAGGAAATTTGTAGCTTAAAATGTTTATATCAGAAGCAAACCAACAAAAATTTTAAATCAGTTATCTAAGGCAGGAATTCACATACTTTTCTTTAAAGAGCCAGATGCAAAATAATTATGTAGTATACTTTCATTACTAATGGTTTTCCCATTGTACTGTGAAAGCAACCATAGACAATATTTGAATGAATGAGCATGGCTGTATTCTAAAATATATCACCTATTTTTATTTTTTGATATACACCAGTGACTTTATTTCCTTAGTTACAGTTTCAAACATTAAACTAGCTTTAAACTCCAGTATTAAATTTTAATCTGTATACTATATTCTATTATTATATTACATAAATGCTTTAAAAATTATTAATCAATGAACTAACTAGATTATTGTAATATTATATCATTGTTATTACACTAATGTAACTAGATTTAGCTTATTCAAATCACTTTTATGTGTATGTTTCCCTTATATATATTCAGATATCTAGATTCAGACATGAACATATTTTCAAGAAGTGTTAATTATAACATCAGATGTTCTTTTTTGTTGAAAATCATTTTTTTTGAAAAACTAAAAAGTCTATTGTATCTTTATTTGTACAGTAAATTAAGTATCTAAATATTTATATCAAAATACCTAAATATTAAAAATTTAAACTCAATTTTTACCAATGTTATTAGCCTAGTATAGGCTAATAAATACTAGGGTTTATAAAATGTTGGAATATTGTAATAAATTGACCTTATGATAGTTTCTTGAATTATGGAAGCAAGCAATAATCACAATTATAAATCAGAGCAGGGAACACTCATTATATTCTCCCATGTTCTAGTTGTATTCTGTTTTATTAGTAGGGCTGCCTATATTACACTAAAAGAAAAAAAAAGAAAAAAACATTATCAAGTGAAGCAAAATAGGTGGCTCTGATGATTTACTTTTCAGGTAAACAAATATAATTCCCGCCTTCTTGTCAATTTTGTCATATAAACAGTTACAACAGTACTAGGTTAAGTTACCCAAATTCAAACAACTACATTAATAATTGTAAAGTACATATATTTTAAACCTTCTTAAGGTGAGAATTATATTTTAACAAAATATTATAGAGGACTGAAACAGAAAAGAATAGAAAAGGGATATTTGATACATATGCACTTACTTTTAGTTTGAAATAAAGTCTTAAAAATAAACTATAGATACACACATAAACAAAATCAGAAATGAGAAAGGAAAAATCACTATGCACACCACAGAAATACAAAGAATTATGACAGAATACTATGAAAAAGTATATACTAATAAACTGGATAACCTAGAAGAAATGGACAACTATCTAGAAAAATACAACCTTCCAAGCCTGACCCATAAAGAAACAGAAAATCTGAAAATAAAAATTACCAGCAAGGAAATTGAATTGATAATCAAAAAACTACCTAAGAAGAAAAATCCACACCAGATTATTTCACTGCTGAATTTTATCAAACATTTAGTGAAGACCTAGTACCCATCCTCCTTAAAGTTTTCCAAAAAGTAGAAGAGGAGAGAATACTCCCAAACTCATTCTATAAGGCCAGATTCACTCTAATACCCAAACCAGGCAAAGATAACCACAAAAAAAGAAAATTACAGACCAATATCCCTGATGAACATAGATGCAAAAATACTCAACAAAATATTAGCAAACTGAATTCAAAAATACATCAAAAAGATCATCCATCATGACAAAGTAGGATTTATTCCAGGGATGCAAGGATGGTACAAGATTTGAAACTCCATCAACATCATCCACCACATCAACAAAAAGAAGGACAAAAAACACATGATCATCTCCATAGATGCTGAAAAAGCATTCAACAAAATTCAACATCCATTCGTGATAAAAACTCTCAACAAATGGTTATAGAGGGCAGGAACCTCAACATAATAAAAACTATATATGACAAACCCACAGCCAACATCATACTTAACAATGAGAAGCTGAAAGCCTTTCCCCTAAGACCAGGAACAAGACAAGGATGCCCACTCTCCCTGCTTCTATTCAACATAATTCTGGAGGTTCTAGCCACAGCAATCAGACAACACAAAGAAATGAAGGGCATTCAGACTGGCAAGGAAGAAGTTAAACCATTCCTCTTTGCAGATGACATGATATAGTACTTAAAAAAAACCTAAAAAATCTACTCCAAAACTACTAGAACTAATATCTGAATTTAGCAAAGTTGCAGGAAACAAAATTAATACACAGAAATATGTTGCATTCCTATACACTAATGATGAACTAGCAGAAAGAGAAATCAGGAAAACAATTCCATTCACAGTTGCATCAAAAAGAATAAAATACCTAGGAATAAACCTAACCAAGGAAGTGAAAGACCTATACTCTGAAAACAACAAGACACTCATGAGAGAAATTAAAGAAGATACCAATACATGGAGACACATCCTGTGCTCATGGATAGCAAGAATTAATATTGTCAAAATGGCCATCCTGCCTAAATCAATCTACAGATTCAATGCAATCCCTATCAAAATACCAACAGCATTCTTCAATGAACTAGAGCAAATAGTTCTAAAATTCATATGTAACCACAAAAGACCCCGAAAAGCCAAAGCAATCCTGAGAAGGAAGAATAAAGTGGGGGTCACTAAGCTTCCTGACTTCAAGCCATACTACAAAGCCACAGTAATCAAGACAATTTGATACTGGCACAAAAACAGACCCACAGACCAATGGAACAGACTAGAAAGCCCAGATATAAACCCAGTCATATATGGTCAATTAATATACGATAAAGGAGCCATGGATATACAATGGGGAAATGACAGCCTCTTCCACAAATGGTGTCGGCAAAACTGGACAGCTACATACAAGAGAATGAAACTGAATTATTATCTAACCCCATACACAAAAGTAAACTCAAAATGTATCAAAAACCTGAATCTAAGTCATGAAACTATAAAACTCTTAGAAGAAAACAGGCAAAAATCTGAATATAAACATGAGCTACTTTTTCCTAAATGCATCTCCTCATGCAAGGGAACAGAAATCAAAAATGAACACATGGGACTATATCATGCTAAAAAGCTTTTGTACAGCAAAGGACACCATCAACAGAAGAAAAAGGCATTCTACAGTATGGGAGAATATATTTTTAAATGACATATCTGACAAGGGGTTATCATCCAAAATATATTAAAAAACTTATACATCTCAACACCCAAAAAGCAAATAACCCTATTAAAAAATGGGCAGAGGATATGAACAGACACTTCTCCAAAGAAGAAATTCAGATGGCCAATAGGCACAAGAAAAGATGCTCACATTGCTAATTATGAGGAAAATGCAAATTAAAACCACAATGAGATATCACTTCACATGAATGGATAGAGAAGATGTGGTACATATACACAATGGAATATTATTCAGCCATAAGAAGAAAACAAATCCTATCATTTGCAACAACATGGATGGAGCTAGAGGGTATTATGCTCAGTGAAATAAGGCAGACGGGGAAAGACAAGTACCAAATGATTTCACTCATCTGTGGAGTGTAAGAACAAAGCAAAAACTGAAGGAACAAAACAGCAGCAGACTCACAGAACCCAAGAATGGACTTGGAGTTGCCAAAGAGAAGGGACTGGGGAGGGTGGGTAGGAAGGGAGGGACAAGGTGAATAAGGCGCATTAAGATTAGCACACATAATGTAGCAGGGGCACGGGGAAGGCAGTATAGCACAGAGAAGACAAGTAGTGATTCTGTAGCATCTTACTATGCTGATGGCCAGTGACTGTAAGGGGGTATGTGGTGGGGACTTGATAATAGGGGGAATCTTGTAACCACAATGTTGTTCATGTGATTATATATTAATGATACCAAAATAAAAATAAATAAATAAACCAACGAAAATCTTGATTCTTTAGAGGAAAGCAACAGCTTGACTCTAGGTTCTTAGTGGATCTTCTGCTCTTCTGTTAGCCTTGCAATCCACTTTTGTTTTGATTACATCATACTGAGAATATTCTGGTTTCTTACAGAGAAATAGCTATTACTTTATTGCAGCAGCTCATCTTAGAATCTCAAAATACTCTTCAATTTCATACTGTCTTCCCTGTTGTATTCTTTGAGCTCATCTCTTTTCAGTTTTTACTTGCTCCACCTGGCTGTGGCCACCAAGATCTCTTTACTATTCCTTGACCAGCATGCCTCCCTTTTAGGGCTTTTACATGTGCATTTACCAGAAAATTTTAACCTAAGAAATCCTAAAGACTTTGTTCCTCCTTTCAGATCTCTGTTCAAATATCATCTTATCACAGAGGCTTTTCCAGCCATTTATCCTGCTCATATTTTGTTCATACTCTTATCATGACCTAGTATTTTATATATGCATTTTCTATTTGTTTATTTTCTGCCCTGATTTCCATTAACATTCAAGCTCTATGAGCCCATAGACTGTCAGTTTTGTTTACTTCTATCCTCAGGACCTAAAATTCTACTAGCATGTAATAGGGACTTGGGAAATACTATTTTGTATATTTATTGGATGAATTTAATGAGAAGATGACCTGAATTGATGTATATAAGCTTGAATTATTATTAATTTCTCATGCACGTATGTCTTGAACTATTATGCATTTATATACTTGTACAAACCTATACTACTTGGGTTTCAAATCAAAGCATAACAAAAATAGAGCATGGTTATTCACATCCTTATCCATAATACATTTTCAAAACCTTCTAAATACATGAATAACTGTTGTAGGAGAAGAATAACACAAAAACATAGCTAAATTGAAAGTACAAAATTAGTCGTATATTGTCTCCAAGATACTAAAATTTGCTACAATATTTAAATGCTTTATAGATTTCCTTGAAGTTTTTAAAAAATATTTTATGTATCTATGATAGTTGATTCAAGAATTTGTGTAACCTCTTGTGGTGTTTCTGCAGAAATCATAAAATATCACAGAGCTCAAGTGGAAAACCCTTTAAGTGGAGGCATCTAGGTCTCAAAAGAAGATAACTTTTATTTAAGCAGATAGAAAAGAAAGAAAGCAGGATGTAGTGAAAGGCTATTTTCCACTATAAAACTCTGAGACAAGGAATCACTCCTAAAGAGTGGAGCTATTATAAAACATAAAGACCTCTGGAGGGCCCTTCGGTGTTGGGGATGGTCCAAATCCTAATGGCCACTCCTTGGTAGAACTAATTTCAAAACATTCACAGCTCCAAAGAAGAACATATCAATTAGGTTTGAAATCTAGACCTCTGTAGCTAATACTTGAACTTTTACTGTAAATTAAAGAAAGAAAGAAAGAAAACCACAGTTCAGTTTTGTTTTTTTTTTAATTGAATGTCTAGTATGTACAAAGTTAGTAGGCACTGAAGGGGTTCCAAAATAAATGAGCAATTAATTCATTCAACAGTTACTGGTGGAGTTCCTGCTACATGCTGGATATTGCTCAAGACAAAACAAAAATTCCCTAACCTTCATGAATCTTGGAAGAATTAGAGAAGATTTACTGAAGAGAGAAAAACTGGAGGTATGGTATTGTAAGAGCACATTTATAATGAGTAATGTGAGCACAGGAATCAAAGTGGGGACAAACAGTAGTTTCTGAGAATCGCTCAGTTACTTCTGCTGGAATGTAAGTGAGCGGTGGGAGATACCTACAGGGAGGCAGGTGGGATTCACGTTGTGAAGGACTTCAAATGCCAAGTCTGAGGACTTTGTACTCAGTTTGCTAGTCGTGAAGAACCAGTGGGAGTTCTAAATAGGCAAATCTGAGAGGTCAGAATGAAGCAAAAAGTGTACACTATTTTATATGAATATTTAAAAACATTAACTTAACTACAGGTGTTTTCCTTCTCAAAAGTCCTATAGTGGATGGGAACTTGTCTCTTCACAAGCTACTGGGGAAAAAGAAGAAAGAAAGAAAAAAAGAAGAGTGAAAATATAACCTTAGTATATATGACTCCTTTTATAGTTTCTCCCTCCTTTCATCCCTCTCTCCCTTCCTCCCTTCTATTATTTTTAAGCAAGAAAGATCAATGCAGGCAAAGAAAATGCCACATTTTTGTATGGAGATCTAGATCCTGTAACAAGTTATCAGATTGTGGTTGAACTCTTTGCCTATTCATCCTTATGAAAGAAACTGAAAAAGCTCTGTCAGATTTGGTAGACTATACCCAAATCAACACAACACCCAGCCCCCATGCCATGATAAACAGCGATTTAGGTATCTACTATTTATATTCACTTCAATTTATTTGCTCATTTTTCATTGTCAGTGCCCATAGAGATGACAGAAATTAGTTTCACTATTAATGATTCCTAAATACAGACAAGCTTGGGGAGGGATGAAATCAGACAGAAGCATGTGTTCCGAAATGAATGTCACATCCACCTAGCACCTGCTAACACTAAAGAAAATGATGCTTTAGATGATATCCTTACAAGTCGCTTTCTTTAGTCTGTCATTTACTTACTTCCATGTGTGTTAAACCATCCTTACTAAAAAGGTCACACTGGAAAAAATAAAGTAGAATAATTTTCACTGATTTACTTTTGTCTTTTGCTCACACAAACACATAGAGAAGTTTGAACAGATTTCTTTTGGGTGAAGGCCTGAAACCTTTGCATATGACTCAACTTGCTACTCTAATGTAGGAGTCATTAATCTATGGTGCTTTCTTGGGAGATAAGAAGCTTCAAAATGAAAGTAGTAAATGTTCTTGCTTCCGAGTATCTCCCCAGTAATTCATATAGTCTGGACAGATATGCAGAATTTTTTCCTGAGTTACATTTGTGAGCCTTGCCTGACCAGAATAAAATGAGGAAAGGTTCAAGTTTAAAATATTCCTAAAAGAAAACTAACTTTAAAACGTTTTCATCTATACATAATAAAATAATAATTTAATACAAAGAATTCCTAGCAATGTTAATCAATTTCCTGAAATCATCAGGCTAAAACAATCATTTGCCCTATATCATCTGGCCTTTTTGAAAACTGATCCCCTAAAAGAAAGATATAGCATTTCCTTCACTAAAAAGATCTTTTACCATTTCCATGAAACACACATTAAGTTGTTTTGGAAGTCATTGCTAATAACCTTGCCCTTTAGACCTCGGCTTGCAGAAATAATGAGCTGGATTTTGCCGAACATTTCATCTCTGCTTCAAGCCCCAGCATAGTCAGAGTATTAAATGACCCAGCCTAGTAAAACATACTACTCTTTTTTATTCTTATTACAGTTGGGAAGTAAAATCTCATCAGCTTACTGACTGGAGAACTCAGCATGGTTAATTGAAATATGACCCATCAATTGGGAAGCTTTCCCTCTTTTTATCACTTGAAAGTTGTGAGCCAGACCAGCAGACTCAGGGAAGCTCCAGTGGCTCTTCAGCAGGAAGCTCATTTAGTCCTTGCTAAATGCTCTCTTTAGAAACCAAATCTAAATTCACTGTATCCTCTTCCTGAAAGTTCTCTCAAAATGTTCCTCCAACTGTAAAGCACAGGCAGAGTAGTTAAGGAGTAGATCATTAACCTACTTATTATTTTTAGTTATAAATTTAGTTTATTGAAGCAGTTATAGCTAAAATACAAATCTCTCCTTTTAAATACTAAGGAATATTACAAGACTGAGTATCTCCTGACTAGATGTGAATCATATTATGCTTTTGTGTATAGTAATTCCAATCATTCAGTTCAATCAATACCCATCAATATATGACTTTGGGACAATTGAATGGATTTATTCATCCACGCAGCAATTAGTACCCCTTGCTATAATGGACAGTGTAAAAACAGAGAAAAATAATATATGGAGCCCTCCTATAAACTGAAGAGGTAGGAATACAACCAATAACTATAACAGGTTATTAAAGACTGTAACAAAAATAATAAGTAGATGTGTGGTTATTTATAACTGTAGGGCTCTTACAGCTCTGAAATTCACCAGGGATTTGTTTTATATTTTGTTTTCATGAAGGCATTCATATTCACATGTAATTTTAAGAGTGCTTGAATTTTCAAAAGTATGCCTGAATTTCAAACATGCTGTATTTCACTGCAAGCATTCAGACTCTTCCAAATGTTTCTTGATAGTCTGTCTGACAGACAGCACAAAATATCAAGCTGTTTTGTCTAGGGAAGACAGAGTGAGATCATTATATGCCTGTCTCTAGCCCTTCCACAGAATGCTGAGACACACAATTTGCAGTATCCACCTCCTGGTGAGAAGCAATTTTCGTGATTCCATATTCTCAAGTCATACCACAAAAGATTAGCCTGAGGTTATCCTGAGTCATCTCTGGTTATGCCAGGAGTGCCCTTGGTCAATTTATTTGGCTGATGCTTTCTCCTCAGCTGCCTGCCATAACGGTGGTTCAGTGGATGGAGGTATTGCTTCCTGCTCTGCTGGTGGTCATGCATCTCTCTTGTCCAGGTCAGACAGCTCACTTGAAACATTAACTCATACATGTCAAGGGGACATCTCTCCTCTCCTGGGGAAATCCCCTAAACTGCCTTGCTGCGATAGTCATTCTTCCAAGTGCTCCTGGAAATGCTTGCTATCTACAGTTCCTTTCCTATCTGATGAACCGTAACATGAGGGGATCTGTACTAAATTCCAGAGAAATCCATCTTTTTCTACTTTGCCATTTGTAAACAAAAGGGCATAAGCATTCTCACTTCTATTGCTTGAGATCACTGACAAAAGAGCTTATTAACTTGATTATCTATCTATATAAATAACCTTAAGTAATCATCATATTTTATATTTTTTAGCTAATAAAATTATACCAGAGTCCAAGAATATGGATATTCTTGGGCTTAGCCATATTGTTTCACCTCTGAAGCTCTCCATAGTCAGTTCTTTCTATATAATGATGATCCTTCTCCCCATTTCTCTTATTAATTCTTCAACCCTTCCTTAAATTGACCTTTCTCCAGATTTCTGAGATACATGAAGGTATATTAGATGTTCTTACTTTGTGAATATGAATTAACTATATCTTCTTTATCATAACCCTCATCATAGTTTCATTGTATTTATTCTTTCCCTTTGTAAAACCCATGGCAGCAGGAATTTTACTTAATTTATTCACCACTATAGCCATGTATTAGGTATGCAACAAGTGTGTTTTAAATAAGTAATGAATAAATCAGTAAATCTAATGACAATAGTACATCATTCATGCATATTAGAGTTGTACTATGCTCAAAGATAACAGAGCAACTTATGAAAATCAAGTATTACAAAAGATACATAATATATGCAACTTATTTTCAGGTAGCTCAGTAAAATAGTAATAATATGTGTACAAAGAATGTAAAAGCAAATTTACCACAATTTTACTAGTTGGAAAATAGGAGTAAAGGATATATGGGGTTTTTGTTACTTTTTTTGATGACTTAACATTGATTTGAAATAAATAGTTAAATTTTTTTTTAACTTTTGAAAACAAAAATAAATTCCTGCATTAAATTTTATTTAATCAGCAGCATATTTTAAATCTTTGAAAATATTATTAACTATATTTGTGTGTATACACATAAAAGTTAAACCTCTTCAAAACCTCTCCTGAATTATGAGAACATTCCATTCTATATATATGTTAAATGAGAAAAAGTTTATTCTATTTGTTTTGAAGGAGTTCAGGAGATGCCACCCCAAATATGCTTCTTTGTATATTGATTATTTTGAACTTGAAGACCCTGAAAAAACAGCAAATGCAGGGAAAGGCTTTCTGTGAACTCCTGTTAGCTGCATAAAGACAGATCCTCCAAAGTTAACTTATTTGTCATCAGTGCTCTCCCCAGGACTTTCCTCAACCAAGGAAAATTGATTCTCATCACAGGAGAGGAGACTAAAAGTTAACACCACGCCCAGACAAATTTTGTCTCATACCTCCCATCTAGTCTTCTAAGGGTCCCCTTCAATCTTTACTAAAATCTCATTCCTCAAGGTGGCCTATATCCCCTTCCTTTTCCCTATTAAGGTGGTATGTAAGTTCCCAAATCTCACCATTTTTGGACTATTCACTTCTGTTTTCCTATGATGCCCTGTGTATGCAATATCAAAGATTAGTAAGTTTTTATGCTTTTGCTCCTGTTAATCGGCCTGTTGTCAGTGTATTTCATAGACCCAAAGAACCTAGGAGGATAGAAGAAAAGATTTTCCTCTCCTAGAGTTCCATTAGATAAAGACAATAAAAAAGTAATAAAAAATAAAAGTGTTACAAAACAATAAAAAAGATGTAATTCTCATGAATATATTAACCAAATTTTTATCAGACTTGTAGTGAAGTACCCATTCAAATTCTGACAATTATTAATGTGACCACTAATAATAATTATTAGTTATGAAACCACTAATAACCACAAATAATAACCACCAGGTTGTGCTAACTTCTCTATTAATAAAATTTAATTGTTAAATACCTGCATATAATAAATGCTAAAAATGTTTTCTACTTTTCTCTTTTAATTTATAATTCACAGGTTCTTAGGATAAGTACTACCCTCTAAGTGCTGAGAATTTTTGTCTTTAAAACAGTCTAAATAGAAATAAATAGAAGTCTGATCACAAAACATAAAAAAATAGGATTTTAATTAGCCAGTCAAGAAATACAGATACATACACAGAAAAGTAAAACATGACAGATTCTAGGTTGTTTGAGAGCTATTTAAGTGTACTAAAACACTTTAAGTGGATAAAAAGAGCTACAGATCTGAGACTCTTTCTTAAAATATAGAGTATGTATATTTCTGTTTTCTGTATCTTTTTAATAGTGAATTCTATTTACCTTAATTTAACTATGGCCCTTTTTCAGTATGAAATAAAAATGCTTTTCTAAAAAGATGAACTGATTATCTGAATTAGGGAAATTTATTTTTTCATTTTTCATCATTACAGGATCAAATGTACAGATAAATAAAATAATTCTCTTGGGTAATAATAATAATAAAAAAGTTTAAAAAATTGATTGGTGTTTGGTGGTTAAAAATTAATTATCTATCCTCAAATACAGTTACGTACAAGCCTCATACTTATTGTGAACACTTATTAGAAACTGATTTGTCAAACTAGTGCTTGTTATAACATTATTTTTCATGTATTTATTAATCTGTTATATGTTAAATATTACATTACATATCACTATATATTTATTGTTAAAAGCTAATTTTAATTTTAACCCTTTGAATCTTATAAATTTCTCAAAATATAAGAATTTGAATACTGGCAATATCTGGAGTCTAACCATGGATGATTTTTGGCATAAATTTTCCATTTTGATTGTCCTCATAATACATTAATACATGTTGGCAAACTTAACTTTGTGTCATGTATATATATATATACTATTCAGAAACTATTTTTGTGAATTTTTAAAATGAATTTTATTCATTATTTACTATATACCAGGCTATATTCTAAATACATCTATTGAGGAAAATCTTTTAAATAGAACTTTGATATAAAGATTTTTTGACTCACATTTTATAAATATAGAAATTCAGCATAGATCAGGGAAATGAAGTAGAACAGCATATGAGTCCATGCAGACTGGCTTTAGAGTCTATTTTCTTAATTACTATACTCTACTATCTCAATATATTAAGAACAGATAGCGTTAAGGGCTGAATTGTGAACTTCCCAAATTCTAAAGTCCTACCCTCCAGTACCTTGTGATGATATTTGGAGATAGAGCAGGTCTTTAATGAGATTAAGTTAAGCTGAGGTCATATCCAATGTAATCAATGTCTTTATAAAAGGAGAAATTAGGACAGAGATAATAACAGACTGAGGGATTATCACGTGACCACCTAACAGCAAGTAGGTGGCCATCCGCAAATCGAGGAGAAAGGCCTCGGAAGAAACTAAACCTGTTCACGCCTTGATCTTAGACTTCTAACCTCCAAAACTGTGAGAAAATACATTTCTATTGTTTAAACCACCCAGTCTACAGTATGTAGGTCCTTGAAAACTATTATATATAGTCACCAATAATCCAAACTGATGAAAAAGTTTACATCAACAACAATATCCCCCACATCTTTAACGCCTAAGACCATGACAACCAGAGTCATTTTACCTTTCAAGTTGTATGCCTTCGGGAAAATACATGAACTCTGTAAGTCTCATTTTATCTATTCAGTGTAAATAATGATTAAGCCCCACAACTAGAAATGTGAAAAATAAATGAGATGAGGAGCATATAACTTTTAGTATATAGCTTATTGGGTAGTAAGTATATATGGTCATTTTTCTTAATCATTAATTACAAAATAAGCTATTTCAAAGAGTCAGAGTAAGTTATTCCTTAATCATATTTAATAACATACAAATTCAGAAATAAATTCATAATAGTTTAATCTCTATTTTTAGTGTTTATTTTTATTACTTGCCCTTGTATTTTTCCTTTTCTAAAAAAATTTTTATGTGGTTGAAAAAATAAGTATTAAGAAGAATGTGGTCAAAAATATTGCACTAGATTCCACATAGTAGATAAGATAACTGAGAGGTAGATGATATTAATGGATGGATTAGTAAAGAGAATATGCCTCTTGTCTCAAAAAAAAAAAAAAAAAAACTAGAATCTCTTCCCTCCAAAATCAATCAATCGATTAATCACTCATCTACATATGATGCAAATAAAAATGGCTTTGTTACCAGAGAAGGGTTCTGGGTCTTGACTTGAGAAAGAATTCAAGAACAGATACAAGAAGCTGTTGAGCTTTAAGAAAATAAAAGTAGAGAGAAAAGCAAAGGTACACACCTGCTAGCTGGGCCTGGGCAGACCCAGAGGGAACTGCACTGAAGAAACAATAGGAAGCTTTTTTATGTGATGGGATATTCATCAAGTAGGGATAGGTTTCAAAGGGAACAGGTGTGGTCTTCTTGGAGTCTGGGCTTGCTCCACCCTCTCATCAGGTGGGGGAATTTTTGTCTATATTTGATTCTCATAGGAACTGTCATGGTGCGGGAGACATGATTTTTACTTTGTTAATGATGGAGGGGCGTAAATTTTTACTATGTTAATGAGTGTATAGTTATTTTGGAGTGAAATTGCGGTCAACTTTAACAGCTTCAGGTATTGTATACTTAGTAATAAATAGGAAAAGTTATTCTATTTAACATGGATCCAAGGAACTCTCCCATCTTAGTGGTTTATCAATACGTTCAACAATTAGAGTAGAAGACATATTCCCAAGATACTACTTGGCCCTGAAATGAAAACTATTTACATAGTCACCATGATTCAGAAGCTCTTTAGCAGTTGTTACTTTTAACAATCAACTTGCATTCAAAATTTGAGGTTTACCACTCTGATTCTCGGAAACAGACTTTATTCCCTATTTTGTATGAGTGAGCTCCAAGTATTTTTACCTCTTATTTAAATGGTTCTTTCTCTGTCCTTACGTAATTTGTGGTTACAATAGTCTAGGTAGTCATTGTGACAGTTAATGTTATGTATCATCTTGACTGGATCAGGGAATGCTTAAATATCTGGTTAAAGATTATTTCTGGGTGTATTTATGAAGATGTTTACAGAAAATATTAACATTTGAATTGGTAACTGAATAAAATAGACTGCTCTTCCCAATGTTTGTGGGCATCACCCAATCTATTGAGGCCTAAATGAATAAAAAGATGGAGGAAGAGAGAATTCATGCTTTCCGCCTGACTGTTGAGCTAGAACATTGATCTCCTCGTTCTCAGGTCTTCAGACTTGGACTGGAACATACACCGTAGGCTCTCCAGCTCTCAGGCTTTCAAATTCACCATCTGCTCTTCTGGATCTCCAGCTTTGCTAATGACAGATCTTGAGACCTCTCAGCCTCCATAGTTGTGTGAACCAGTACCTTACAATAAATCTCTTCATATATATGTATATATATAATTTTACTTCTAATTGTATAATTATACCTCTAACTAGTTATGCTTCTCCAAGAGCTTCTAAAATTCTTCGAATCTCCAGAGTGAGAGTGATAAAAAGAGTGCTTTTATATGCTAATGAGATGGCTGGGCCAGGGACCCATAAGGTAGATTCATGGTGGGAACTGGTCTCCAGAAGGACCAAAACATGGCTAAATGGTTGGAATTTTCAGTCCCAACCCCTCACCTCCTCTAGGAAAGGAAGTGAGGTTGGAGGTCGAGTCAATCTCCAATGGCCAATGACTTAATCAATCATGTTTAAATAATGAAAAATCCAAAACAAACCCTTAACTATGGTATATAAAGAACTCCAGGTTGGTCAACATGATAAGAGAGCAGTATACATCAAACTCCATGGTGTCAGAAGCTCCTGTGCTTGGTGTCCTCTGGACCTTGCTCTATGGCACTCTTCATCTGGCTATTCATTTGTTTCCTCTTTAATAAACCAGTAAACAAGTAAAGTATTTCCCTGAGTTTGGTAAAACATTATAGCAGATTACAAACTTGAGGAGAGGGTTGTGGGAAACCCCAGTTTATAACTGATCAGTCAGAGAAGTACAGAAGACCACCTAGGATTGGCTTGTGATCACAAGTCTGATCACATGCCCAGGTGGGCAAGTTGCAGGGGGCAAGTGCTCAAGAGACCAAAGGAAAGACCCAGAGACATCATATGAGACATGAGGGTTTACTGGGACTTACATACAGGGAGTCCAGGAACAGTCAACTGGAGGAGGTTGTTCACCACTGCTATGGATAGGGAAGGAACTATTTATATGGGGTGAGGGGGGAAAGATTACATGCTTTGCAAGAAAGGATTATCCTTGTGTGACCAATGCCCAAAGGAACAAAACCTTGGTCACAGGGGTCTGCCTCCCAATAAGATGTTTCCATAGATAAGGTGGACACAGATTTGGCCAGCTCCAGGCCATCAGATACTTATCATACAGCCCAAAGGAAGGGCCCATGAGGACACATGGTTATTCTGGGACAAAGATTACAAACAGGTAGTGTTTGTCCACACAACTGGCAACTGGCATCTGAAGTAGAGGGCAGTTTTGTGGGCCTGAGCTATTAACCTGTGTGGGGTCTGTGCTACCTCCAGGTAGTTAATGTCAGAATTGAATTGAATTACAAAACACAAAGTTGGTGTCCAGAGAGTTGGAGAATTAGTTGTTGGTGTGGGTAAACCACACTTTTGGTGTCAGAAGTGCTAAGAGTAAAACAGTTTGTATACCCTCATGTGACATAGCTAAATTCCATAATGAATAAATACATCTCCTTAGAGATGTGACTGTTAAAACTATTCATTTCCAGTCTATTAATCTCCTACATGTTGAGGCAGCCATGGAAATAAAAAATGTGTAATACAATTGCATTTGTTATTAAATGTGAGAATTGATATTAAGACTCATGATGAGAGAAAATGTTTCTTAATACATTATATTTTAAATTCTGATAGGTCCAGACACATCCTTGCATGGGTTTACTTTGGGTTCCCATTTCAATGGAACCAGTACTCCTCTCCCATCCTCTACTCCAACAGATAATATTGGGGGAGAACTAAGAGGGAAACTGAATAAAGTCAGTATAGTATTCATGAAGGGAAGGAAAGGACACCTCACAGGAATTGATCATAAAGCTTCAGATGAAAGGATGTAGCAGTGTAAGTCAATTATCTCCCCTACTCCACTTAAATATGGAAAAACATCTTTAAGTGAAACTCATATAATTCTACTCTAGAAACCCAACCTGCATGACAAGAAGTTACATGTAATTGGAAGGATATCAACCTCCCCTTGAGTGAGTTAATAAGTGGGAAATGTACCACTTTATCCCTTTCTAAGGTACATGGTAGTGATATTTGCTGGGAAAAGGGAAGGAGAAAATATGGCAGAACATTCTTGTGTGGTAATGTAGGCAGCTGAAATATAATATGAGATAGAAAATTTAGAATGACTTCACTAAGTCTTAGAGATAGCAATGAAATTTTTCTAATAAGGAATAATTATGGAAAAGTCATGGTTTCAAACCGAAAGACCATGCAAAAGCCTGATTCCACATAGGAAAAAAAAGAAATTTAGATAGATCATGGTGAGTAGACCCTACCAAACTTTTAAAGTCATTTCTCATTTATTCATAAAATTAAGTGAAAATCTAAACAGGTAATATGTGTCTGTGTGTGTATGTGTGATATGACTCCAACTGCTAGAAAAATATGTCATGAAATCAGTCTCATGTTCTCCTTTATATAAATACTATACTCTAAATAATGATAATGCATACCCCAAAGTCAAAATATATCTACTTGTTTATCTCAATGAACTTCATAGTAATAGCAGTATTTATTAAATTTTTGATCATTACAGTACACCAGATATTATACACATATGATTTCTAAAATGTATCGCAAGTAGACTGGACATTTTTTTACAGGGATATCTTTGAATCAGCAATTATAAACTTTCCAACACCACTGAACACAAATTTAAATGGAATTTTGAATCTCCAAATTTAAAAGACTAAGTTAAATAGGAATTAACTATACACAAAGTTCTGTAAGTTCCTTATAACAGTTTCCCAGAGTCTTTGGTTTTCTTAAAACATTGAGCATGTTATTATTTTGTAGCAGTCCTACATGAAAAGCAAGTTTGGAGATGCAGATAATGAAGAAGCATAAAATCAATTAATAAATTGTAATTCATTGTGGCTGCATCAAAGCAATATTCCAAGATTTAAAACTTTTCATCATTTTGATCAGAAAACTTTTTAAATTCCAAGGAAAGGAAAATAACACTAAGGCTGAGAAAAAAAAGTAAATGCTAAATAAAAATATATTGAAACAGCAAATAAAATAATTGAATAATAGATGGCATAATTAAGAGCCTCAAATTATCAGAAATGGGAATTGTTATATATGTGTGTGTGTGTGTATGTGTATGTGTCTATGATTTGTATACAAATATAAAGTCTACATTTTATATATAATTTCCCAAATATAGTTGATTGCAACTTGAACATTGAGCAAAATGTCACCAGTGGAAGAAATATCCTGAACCTAATTATTTGTCTCTTCTATTAAGATCTAATAAATACATACACAGGCTTTAATATCTAAGTAGTTATTTAACTAACATTGAGAAAAACACAAAAATAAACTAAATGCATAATATATGTGAACAGTATTGAGGAGAAACGGTCAGAGGATAGAGTTCAGGGCACATATTTCACATATAGAGGGACAGAAACAGGAAATGTGACTACTTCTGCGATATGAATAAAAATGCAAATGGAGCCATTGAACTAAGTACTGGGAGTAGATAAATACTCTAGAAGATACAGATGTCAATTTGAGTAGGAATGGTGATCAATGTGTTTTGATCAGTGAAAGGAGACAGCAAAGGCAGAATCTGAAATCTTCTACATTCAGGTCTGTGACATATTGCTATTTAACTCAATTAACGTAAATTACTGAGATGTAACTGAGTAAATTGTATCATGAGGTATGACTCATCCAAGCATATGCCAGTTAGTAATGGAATTTACAGTTTTGTAAACTATAAATTAAGAGATAATGGGAATCTGTAAACAATATTTGATCCCAGGAATACAGCTTTCTATTTTGCTAAAGAAGACTAATGGTTTAAAATGGTAAAATAAAAGGATGAGAAGATAGGGACAGTTAATTCTAATTTTAAATAATGATGCATATCACATTAGGTGAGGCAATTAACTTTGGTTTCCTTGGGTATAAAACAGAACAAATAATACCCAATTACATGGTGGGAATATTATAATGAGAAACCCAAGAATCATACCTATAATAACCTCAAAAACATAAAGCTCTAGAGGAAGAAGAGAGAGAAAAAGGGATAGAAAGTGTCTTTGAGGAGGTAATTCCTGAAAACTTCCCCATTCTGGGGAAGGAGATAGTCTCTCAGGCCATTGAGGTGCACAGATTTCCAAACACAAGGGACCCAAGGAAGACAACACCAAGACATATAGTAATTAAAATGGCAAAGATCAAGGATAAGGACAGACTATTAAAAGCAGCCAGAGAGAGAAAAAAGATCACATACAAAGGAAAACCCATCAGGCTATCATCAACTTCTCAACAGAAACCTTACAGGCCAGAAGGGAGTGGCATGATGTATTTAATGCAATGAAGCAGAAGAGGATTGAACCAAGATTACTTTATCTGGGAATATTATCATTTAAATTTGAAGGAGGGATTAAACAATTCCCAGATAAGCAAAAGCTGAGAGAATTTACCTTCCACAAACCATCTCTACAGTGTATTTTGGAGGGACTGCTATACATGGAAGTGTTCCTATGATTTAATAGCTGTCACCAGAGGTAATAAAACCACACTGAAGAAAGTGGAACAGCTAATTACAAAGCAAATGTAAAATTAAATTAACTATCCCCAAAGTCATTAAGAGATAGACAAACAGTACAGAATATGATATCAAATATATAAAGAATGGAGGAGGAAGAAAAAGGAGGAGAAAAAAAAAGGAACCTTTAGATTGTGTTTGTAATAGCATATTAAGTGAGTTGTCAGACTCTTAGATAGTAGGGAAGTTAACCTTGAACCTTTGGTAACCATGAATCTGAAGCCTGCAATACCAATAAGTACATACTTATCCATAATCACCCTAAATGTAAATGGACTGAATGCACCAGTCAAAAGACATAGAGTCACTAAATGGATAAAAAAACAAGACCCATCTATATGCTGCCTACAAGAGACTCACTTTAAACCCAAAGACATACACAGACTAAAAGTGAAGGGATGGAAAAAGACATTTCATGCAACTAATAGGGAGAAAAAAGCAGGAGTTGCAGTACTTATATCAGATAAAATAGACTCCAAAATAAAGAAAGCCACAAGAGACCAAGAAGGACATTACATAATGATAAAGGGTCAATCCAACAAGAAGATATAACTATTATAAATATCTATGCAACCAGCACAGGAGCTCCTACATGTGGGAAACAAATACTAACAGAATTAAAGAGGGAAACAGAATGCAATGCATTCATTTTAGGAGACTTCAACACACCACTCACTCTGAAGGACAGATCAACCAGAAAGAAAATAAGTAAGGAGACAGAGATACTGAACAACACATTAGAACAGATGGACCTGACATCTATGGAACTCTACGCCCAAGAGCAGCAGAATACACATTCTTCTCAAGGGCACATGGAACATTTTCAAGAATATATCATACACTAGGCAACAAAAAGAGCCTCAGTAAACTCAAAAAGATTGAAATTGTACCAACCAGTTTCTCAGACCACAAAGATATGAAACTAGAAATGAATTATGCAAAGAAAATGAAAAATCCCACAAACACTTGGAGGCTTCACAACATGCTCCTAAATAATCAAGGGATCAGTGACCAAATAAAAACAGAGATCAAGCAATATATGAAGACAAATGACAACAATAATACAACATCACAAAATCTGTGGGACGCAGTGAAGGTCATGCTAAGAGGAAAGTATATTGCAATACAGGCCTACCTCAGGAATGAAGAACAATTCCATATGAGCAGTCTAAACTCACAATTAACGAAACTAGAAAAAGAACAACAAATGAGACCCAAAGTCAGTAGAAGGAGGGACATAAAGATTAGAACAGAAATAAATAAAATTTACAAGAATAAAACAATAGAAAGGATCAACAAGAGCAAGAGCTGGTTCTTCAAGAAAATAAGCCAGTGGGCACCATACAGAAATATGAAATATCAAAAGAAAATGGTTCAGATCAAAATCTCACAAACCCTCAAAAAAGGGCCAAATGATACTGAACTCACCAATCTTCCTGAAAGAGATTTCAAAATAAAAATTATAAACATGCTTATGGAGGTACAGAAAAATATTCAAGAGCTCAGAAATGAATTTAAGTCAGTGATTCAATCATTAAGAAATTCCATATCTGAAATGAAACGTACAATGGAGGGATTTAAAAGCAGATTAGATGTAGTAGAAGAGACGGTAAATGGAATAGAAATTAGAGAAGAGTAATACAAAGAAGCTGAGGCACAGAAAGAAAAAAGAATCTCTAAGAAAGAAAGAATATTGAGAGAACTGTTTGACCAATCTAAACGGCACAATATTCACATTATAGGAGTACCAGAAGTAGAAGAAGAGAGAAAAAGGGATAGAAAAAGTTATTGAGGACGTAATTGCTGAAAACTTCCCCAATATGGGGAAGGAGATAGTCTCTCAAGCAATGGAGGTGCACAGACATCACAACAAAAGGGACCCAAGGAAGACAACATCAAGACATATAATAATTAAAATGGCAAAGATCGAGTATAAAGACAGACATTTAAAAGCAGCTAGAGTGAGAAAAAAGATCACATACAAAGGAAAATCAATCAGGCTATCATCAGACTTCTCAACAGAAACCTTACAGGCCAGAAGGGAGTGGCATAATATATTTAATGCAATGAAGCAGAAGGGCCTTGACCCAAGAATATTCTACCCGGCAAGGTTATCATTTAAACATGAAGGAGGGATTAAACAATTTTCAGATAAGCAAAAGCTGAGAGAATTTACCTCCCACAAACCACCTCTACAGTGCATTTTGAAGGGACTCCTATAGATGGAAGTATTCTTAAGGATAAATAGATGTCACTCAAGGGATAGACAAAGAGTATAGAATACAATTCATAACATACAGAGAATGGAGGAAGAAGAAAAAGGAGGAAAAAAAAAGAATCTTTAGGTTGTGTTTGTAATAGCATATGAAATGAGTTAAATTAGACTGTTAGATAGTAAGGGAATTACCCTAGAACTTTGGTAACCATGAATCTAAAGACTACAATACCAGTAAGTACATACCTATCAATAATCACCCTAAATGTAAATGGTTTGAATGCACCAATCAAAAGACATAGAGTCACTGAATGTAAAAAAACACAAGACGCATCTATATGCTGCCTACAAGAGACTCACGTCAAACCCAAAGACATACACACACTAAAAGTAAAGGGATGGAAAAAGATATTTCACGCAACTAATAGGGAGAAAAAAGCAGGAGTTCCAGTACTTGTATCAGACAAAAGAAACTTAAAAACCAAGAAAGTCACAAGAGACAAAGAAGGACATTACATAATGATAAAAGGGTCAAGCCACCCAGAGGATATAACTATTATAAATATCTATGTACCCAACACAGGAGCACCTACATATGTGAAACAAATACTAACAGACTTAAAGGGGGAAATCAAATGCATTGCATTCATTTTAGGAGACTTCAACACACCACTCACTCCAAAGGACAGATCAACCAGACAGAAAATAAATAAAGAGACAGAGCCACTAAAAAACATATTAGAACAGAAGGACCTAACGGACATCTACAGAACACTCCATCCAAAAGGAACAGTATACACATTCGTCTCAAGTGCACATGAAACATTTTCAAGAATAGATCATATACTAGGCCACAGAAAGAACCTCAGTAAATTTAAAAATATTGAAATTTACCAATCAGCTTCTCAGATCACAAAGGTATGAAACTAGAAATAAAATACACAAAGAAAATGAAAAAGCCCACAAACGCATACAGACTTAATAACATGCTCCTAAATAATCAATGGATCAATAACCAAATAAAAACAGAGATCAAGCAATGTATGGAGACAAATGACAACAATAATTCAACACCTCAAAATCTGTGGGACACAGTAAAGGTCGTGCTAAGAGGGTAACATACTGCAATACAGGCCTACCTCAGGAAAGAAGAACAATCCCAAATGAACAGTCTAAACAAACAATCAATGAAACTAGAAAATGAAGAACAAATGAGGCCCAAATTCAGTAGAAGGAGGGACATAATAAAGATTAAAGCAGAAATAAATATAACTGAGAAGAATAAAACAACAGAACGAATCAATGAAAACAGGAGCGGGTTCTTCGAGACAATAAGCAAATAGATAAACCCTTAGCCAGCCTTCTCAAGAAAAAAAGAGTCTACACACATAAACAGAATCAGAAATAAGAATGGAAAAATCAATATGGATACCACAGAAATACAAAGATTTATGAGAGTATACTATGAAAAATTATATGCTAACAAACTGGATAAACTAGAAGAAATGGACAACTTTCTAGAAAAATACAACCTTCCAAGGCTGACCCAAAAAGAAACAGAAAATCTGAATAGACCAATAACCAGAAAAGAAATTGAATTGGTAATCATAAAACTACGGAAGAAAAAAAACCCTGGAATGGATGGTTTCACTGCTGAATTTTATCAAACACTTAGTGAAGACCTTATACCCATCTTCCTTAAAGCTTTCCAAAAAGTAGAAGAGGAAGGAATACCTCCAAACTCATTATACAAGACTAACATCACTCTAATACCAAAACCAGGCAAAGACACCACAAAAAAGGAAAATTACAGACCAATATCCCTGATGAACATAGATGCAAAAATACTCAACAAAATATTAGCACAGCAAATTAAAAAACATAAAAAAGATCATCCATCATGAGCAAGTGGGAGTCATCCCAGGGATGCAAGGATGGTACAACATTAGAAAATCCATCAACACCATCCACCACATCAACAAAAAGGACAAAAACCACATGATCATCTCCATAGATGCGGAAAAAAGCATTCTATAGAATTCAACATCCATTCATGATAAAAACTCTCAATAACATGGGTATAGAGGGCAAGTACCTCAACATAATAAAGGCCATATATAACAAACCCACAGCTAACATTATACTTAACAGCGAGAAGCTGAAAGCTTTTCCTTTAAGATCGGGAACAAGACAAGGATGCCCACTCTCCCCACTTTTATTCAGCATAGTTCTTGAGGTCCTAGCCATGGCAATCAGACAACACAAAGACATAAAAGGCATCCAGATTGGTAAGGAAGAAGTCAAACTGTCCCTGTTTGCAGATGACATGATAGTGTACATAAAAAACCCTAAAGAATCCACTCCAAAACTACTAGAACTAATATCTGAATTCAGCAAAGTTGCAGGATACAAAATTAATGCACAGAAATCTGCTGCATCCTTATACACTAACAGTGAACTAGCAGAAAGAGAAATCTGGAAAACAATTCCATTCACAATCGCATCAAAAAGAATAAAATACCTAGGAATAAACCTAACCAGGAAGGTGTAAGACCTACATGTGAAACTACAAGACACTCTTAAGAGAAATTAAAGAGGACACTAATAAATGGAAATTCATCCCATGCTCTTGGCTAGGAAGAATTAATATTGTCAAAATGGCTATCCTGCCTAAAGCAATCTACAGATTCAACACAATCATTATCAAAATACTAACAGCATTCTTCAATGAACTAGAACAAACAGTTCTAAAATTCATATGGAACCACAAAAGACCCCGAATAGCCAAAGCTATTTTGAGAAGGGAGAATAAAGAAAGGGAATTACGGTTCCTGACTTCAAGCTCTACTACAAAGCCACAGTAATCAAGACAATTTGGTACTGGCAGAAGAACAGACCCATAGACCAATGGAACAGACTAGAGAGCCCAAATATAAACCCAAGCATATATGGTCAATTAATACATGATAAAGGAGCCATGGATATACAATGGGGAAATGACAGCCTCTTCCACAGCTGGTGTTGACAAAACTGGACAGCTACATGTAAGAGAATGAAACTGGATTACTGTCTAACCCCATACACAAAAGTAAATTCGAAATGGATCAAAGACCCAAATGTAAGTCATGAAACCATAAAACTCTTAGAAAAAAATATAGGCAAAAATCTCTTGGACACAAACATGAGCAACTTCTTCATGAACATATCTCCCCAGGCAAGGGAAACAAAAGCAAAAATGAACAAATGGGACTATATCAAACTAAAAAGCTTCTGTACAGCAAAGGACACCATCAGTAGAACAAAAAGACATGCTACAGTATGGGAGAATATATTCATAATTGACATATCCGATAAGGGGTTGACATCCAAAATATATAAGGAGCTCATGCACCTCAACAAACAAAAAGCAAATAAGCCAATTAAAAACTGGTGAGGGGAGCTGAACAGACACTTCTCCAAAGAAGAAATTCAGATGGCCAACAGGCACATGAATAGATGCTCCACATCATTAATCATCAGAGAAATGCAAATTAAAACCACAATAGATATCACCTCACACCAGTTAGGATGCCCAACATCCAAAAGACTAGGAACAACAAATGCTGGCAACTATGCGGAGAGAGGGGAACCCTCCTACACTGCTGGTGTGAATGTAAACTAGTTCAACCATTGTGGAAAGCAGTATGGAGGTTCCTCAAAAAACTCAAAATAGAAATACCATTTGACCTAGGAATTCCACTCTTAGGAATTTACGCTAAGAATGCAGGAGCCCAGTTTGAAAAAGACATATGCACCCCTATGTTTATAGCAGCACTATTTACAATAGCCAAGAAATGGAAGCAACCTAAGTGTCCATCAGTAGATGAATGGATAAAGAAGAAGTGGTACATATACACAATGGAATATTATTCAGCCATAAGAAGAAAACAAATGCTACCATTTGCAACATGGATGGAGCTAGAGGGTATTATGCTCAGTGAAATAAGCCAGGTGGAGAAAGGCAAGTATCAAATGATTTCACTCATCTGTGGAGTATAAGAACAAAGAAAAAAACTGAAGGAACAAAGCAGCACCAGACTCACAGAACCCAAGAACGGACTAACCATTACCAAAGGGAAAGGGACTGGGGAGGATGGGTGGGAAGGGAGGGATAAAGGGAATAAGGGGCATTGTGATTAGCACATGTAATGCATTAGGGTTAGGGACACGGGAAAGGCAGTATTTACAGAGAAGACAAGTAATGATTCTATAGCGTCTTACTATGCTGATGGACAGTGACTGTAGTGGGGTATGTGGGGGAGACTTGATAATAGGGAGTATAGCAACCATAATGTTGTTTAAGTAATTGTACATTAACGATACCAAAACTAAATAAATAAAAAATAAAATTATAATGCTCTAGATAAAACAGATAAGAATTCATCAGTCACATGCAAAGTATGTTGTTAGTTTAATGCTACATTATTGAGCTAGTAACATAAAATGATATGTAAATGCTGAAATTTGCTAATTAAGATAAAATGACTATGAGGCAAAATTTAATTTATTTAAAGAATTTTAAAGTTAAACAAGATTTAAGAGAGAATGGCTTTGGCCCACAGATATAAAATTTGACCTATGGGACAGAAGAGCCTGCAGAAAAGAGCTACACATTTACTGTTACTGAATTTTCCAAAACACTTATTGCAATGTAGTGAAAAAAGAATGGCCTTTTTAATAAATGATTAACAATTGGATATAATATGTAGTAAATGTGATTGGACCATACCTACAACTCTACACTAAAATCAGTTCCAATTAGATTACGGACCTAAATGTGATATGGAAAGCAGTGGAGCTCTTTGTGGAAAATACAGAATATTTTCATGACTTTGGGAGTAGTCACAAATTTCTTAAATAGATCAAAATAAATATTAACCTGAAATGAAAAGATTGACAATTTGGACTACATTAAAATTAAAATTTCCATTTGTCAAAAGATTCTATTCAGATAGTGAAAGTAAGCCACAGAAATTGATGAAAATATTTGCAAGTCGTATCTGACAAAGGATTCATACCCAAAAAATATAAAGAACTCCTAAAATCAAAGAAAGAAAACACAACAGGAATATGGGCAAAGTAATTCTTTATTTCACAGAGAAAGTTATCTAAGGCACTGCTAAACATGGAAAAAGGTACCCAATGTCACTGGTCATCAGGTAAATGTAAATTTGAACCACAGTACAATAATTCCCATTCGCATGGCTGAAATTTAAGACTGGCATTATGGGGTGAATTGTGTCCTCCAAAATTCATATGTTGATGTCCTAACCTCTAATACCTCAGAATATGACTGTATTTGGAAACAGGGTCTTTAAAGAGGCAATTAAGTTAAAATGAAGCAAAGAGGGTAGGCCTAAATCCAGTATGACTGTTGTCTTTATAAAAACTGGAGATCAGGACACAGACACACACAAGGAGAGACCACGTGAGGACACAGGGAGAAGACATCATCTACAAGCCAAGTAGAAGAAAGCCACCCTGTGGACACCTTGATCTCCAACTTCCAGACTCCAGATCTGTGAGAAAATTAATTTCTGTTGTTTAAACCACCCAGTCTATAGCATTTGTTATGGTAGCCCTAAAAACTATTACAATGACAATAACAACTATTGGCAAGGTTGTGGGAAAAAATTGCATCGTCATAAACAGCTGGTGGGAGTATAAATTGGGACAATCACTCTGGAAAGCATTTGGTGTTATCTACTAAACTGAAAGCATAGCCTATGATCCAACTGCTTCATTCCTAGGACTGTAAATATGTTCACCAAAAACCATGTATTATAATATTTACAACAGAGCTGGTCTTAATAGCCCAAATGGATAACAGTCCAAATGTCCATCAATAGACGAAAGGAAAAATGAATTGTGATATTTTTTATTATGGAACTTTTGAAACCAATGAGAACAGATAATCATTACACACAAAATCATGGATAAATCTTACAAATATAATGCTGAGCAAAATACCTGAGATGAAGAAGTATATACTGTATGGTTTCACTTTTTATAAAATTTAAAGATAGGCATAATTAATCTATAAATGAAAAAAAATCAAATTGCTTGTTACCATACCTGCAAGGGTAATAGGGGTGTTCTGAATTACCTAAATGTTTCACCTCTTGATCTGGGTGATGCTGACATGACTGTAGGAATTTTGCAAAAACATATTATGTTAGAAATGTATGTTTCACAAACTTTTCTATGTATTACTCTTCAATATACAGTTCTCTTAAAATTCAGAGTGAAGCATTTCCAAAAATGTTTTAAGTCATTATGAAGGGATTTTTGTAGCTTAAAAACACAGGACAATACATCTCTCTTCACTCAAAACACCCCAAAGACTTGGCCTCTCACTCAGAGAAAAGCTGAAAGCCTTCCTTGGCCTATGCTCTCTGGGCCTGCACAGCCTCTCTGACATGGCCTTAAATTGCCTTCACCTTTGCTCACACTGGCGTCCTGGCCATTCTTCCACACCCGAAGCTTGCTTTGCCTTCAGGACTTCTACATAACCTCATGGCCTACTTCCTTACAACAGTTCTCTGAACAAATTACTACTGTCTTGTGAGGTCGTCCCTCACCTTCCTACCTAATATAGTAATACTCCTCCACTCATTCTCTATTCTCCTTTTCCTGCTTCATTTTAAGTAATTATTCATCATACTTTTTATTAGTTATATACTATACATCCCTTACACACTAACATGCAAAGGCATGGATTTCATCTGTTTTGTTTTTTGTATTTTGTTTTTTGTATTCTCTTACCTGCAATACTGTCTGATAATATAGTAGGAAGTCAGTAGATACATGCTTGAGGGAATGAATAAATCAGTATTTCCCTTCCTTTTAATTATTAGGCTTCAATATACCCTGTCACCTATAGCATTTAGTAAATGGTTAATTGTCAAATGAGAATAACTCATGGGTTACCCCAAATTATGAATAAAGATGAAAGAAGAACCCAAGATAACAAGCATTTATTGAGATTAATCATATCTTTTTATTTAACAATTCTCAGTTTAGGAGACCACAATGATCTCCTCAACACAGTTTAATGGAAAACCACTGTATCAGATGAAGAAAAATGTTATTGTTCATTTCATACTGAAGTAGTGAAGCCTTCCCTACTATGTAAGTACAGATTACACAATTATATGTCCTCAAAATATTGAGGTCAAATACTCATATTAAAGTTAAATGGAATCAAAGGGACATTTGAAATGGTGGAACAAAGTGGTATTTAGCATTGGCCTCTTTTTTGTCATGTATACAATGTTTTGTTTCCAATATATATGATCTGTATAATTATTCGGTAAGATTTAGATACTATATCCTCTCTATAATCAAGACAAGTATGGACTGGATTATTTGATAGAAAATTACTTTCTCCAATTCTACATATTTTATCTAAAATTTTATTCCTTCTGCAATTATATGTCTCATTTCTCTTGGCTTAAAGATACTATAAATTATGTTTTATTAACACAGACACAAATTCTATGTAAGTTTGGAATTAGAATTTCCCTATTCTAAGGAGTCCTATTAAAATGCTGTAGCCTAACCACTTCATCATGACTTATTGTCCATAGGTATTTCTCACTCATGGCTGGCTGCTGATTTGTTTCTTCACTCAGAATGTCCTTTTTCCCCTTCATCAGAATTGGTCCATGACCTACTAAAAGCATTTCCATGGAACTACAGTAAACATGGCAGGTCACCTTCTACTGATTTATTATTTTTATTAGGATTTGAAATCATTACTACGGAAGATTACCCACTAGGTTATCATGTTAAATCAAGATCAAAATTTAACTCAGTAAGACATTCTGGTTCCCAACATGCTACACTTTTGTCATTTTCACCAGTTTTGTTTCTTTTGAACTTAAATCTCTAGCTCATAGGATTCTTATCTCATTTTTCTCTATCCTTTGGGCACTCTACCAACTTATCTTACTTCTACAACTCAATCACTTTTGCTTCTATTATCTTTTAAATTTTGTTATTGTGGTTGGTCTTTCAGAGTGTAAATTGGAAATACTCCAGAAATATTGGGCGAGATTAAGCAGCTATTATTATATGTTTAGTGTATGGCTGTATCACACACTGTGATCTTCACATCAACATGATCTTCTCTGTCTTGTTCATGCTGATATCTCAGTGACTACCTCAGTGTCTGTCACATAAACAGTGCTCAATAAATGTTTGTAAATGGATACTGTTTGCTTGCTTTATGTGGCACTCACATAGCACATTCATGCTTCAAAATCCTAAGCTATCCATTTTGACTCTATAGGTTATTTAAATCTCTGACTAAAATAATACCAGTTTAAACGTGTCCTTTGAGTGTTTCTGGTCAAAATATGGAGCTTTAAATAATGGGATTCTACAATTTTATTTCACATTAAGATCTACATCTTTTCTCCTAAAATATATTTCCCAATAAAATAAGAGAAAAATATATCATTTTCTATCCATCATTTAAGCCTCTTAAACAAGAGAACAAACAATTCTCAAAGAATTAAGAATGATGTTGGAGAAAATTATGGGGAAATTTTTCAGTTAAAACATAGCTGCATGAAAATTATTTTGTTTACATTAAAATGTAAAAATATTATTTGCAAATATAAAAGCTGTAGCACCAGGACAGGAAAAGATGGTGGCATGAGTAGTGTGGTGAAAATCTCCCAAAACCATATATATTTTGAAAATACAGCAAATACAACTATTCCTAAAAGAGTGACCAGAAGTAACAGTACACCAGCCAGTCTACATCTGGTAGAAGTCAACATCTCACGGAAAATGGTAAGGTAAAAAGCTGCAATCCTGCAGGACCTAAGCAATCCCCCCACCACAGCTCACCAGTGGGAGGAAAAGAATCAGAGCAGGGAGTGAGGGGAAGCACAGGACTGCTAAATAACCAGCCCTAGTAATCTGCCCCAGGAGCACAGACACACATTGCATGGTGCTCTGGATACTAGAGTGGAAAAGCAAAATCCAAGACTAAGACTGCGAACAGGTTCCCACAGCCAGCTGCCCTGGGACAAAACAAAAGTAAGCACTTTAGAAGTCTTAAAGGGACAAGGGTTTAACGGGTGGACAAAATCATCCTGGCACACTCAGCCTAGCAACCTTGGAACTTTAAGGAACTTCAGTCTCCCTAACACAATGGTTGGCCATGTAGCTCCAAGACCCCTCATGGTGATAAGCAGCCTGCAGTTCCTTCTTCCCTGCCAGCACCTGCAAGAAAACCAGCTGTCCCTGCCATTGCTGAAGACCAGCCAGAGAGAAGCCCTGCCTACAGCAACCACACAGTTTAAACACAGAGGTTTCCCCCTGCGTGAGGATAACGGGCCCAGACCCAGAGGCTGCTCCCTGCATGCAGTTGACTGGCACAGACAGAGGAGACAGGCACAGAGACCGGGAGGCAGGAAGGGGCCTTGTCCTTGCGGCAGACACAGGTGCTGCTGGCCTGCACCCCCTCCAGTGTCCTAGGCCATCCTGAGGGCCGCCCCGCCCACGGAAGCCTAGGGTATTAACCCAGAGGCTTCTCCCTGTGTGCAGTTAACCAACACAGAAAGAGGAGAAAGCCAAGGTGACTTCTCCAAAAAAGAATACAAAATAAAAGTCATAAGCATGCTGATGGAGCTACAGAGAAATATTCATGAGCTAAGGGATTATTTCAGGAGGGAGCTGAGAAATGAAACAAACAATGGAAGGATTTAAGAGCAGAGTGAATGCAGTGGGAGAGACTGTTAATGGAATAGAAATAAGAGAAAAGGAATACAGAGAAGCTGAGACAGAGAGAGATAAAAGGATCTCTAGGAATGAAAGAACATTAAGAACTGTGTGACCAATCCAAATGGAAAAATATTCACATTGTAGGGGTACCAGAAGAAGAAAAGAGAGGAAAAGGGATAAAAAGTGTCTTTGAAGAAATAATTGCTGAAAATTTCCCCAATCTGGGGAAGGAAATAGTCTCTTAAGCCATGGAAGTCCACAGATCTCCGAACACAAGGGACCCAAGAAGGACAACACAAAGACATATAATAATCAAAATGGCAAATATCAAAGACAGGGACAGGGTATTAAAAGCAGCCAGAGGGAGAAAAAGGATCACCTACAAAGTAAAATCCATCAGGCTACCATCAGACTTCTCAGCAGAAAACTAACAGGCCAGAAGGGAATGGAATGATATATTCAATGCAATGAAACAGAAGGACCCTGAACCAAGAATACTGTATACAGCAATATTATCATTTAAATTTGAATGATGGATTAAACAATTCCTAGATAAGCACAAGGTGAAGAAATTTACCTCCCACAGACCATCTCTACAGTGTATTTTAAAGAGACTGCTCTAGATGGAAGCACTCCTAAGGCTAAATAGCAGTCACCAGAGAAACTAAAACCACAGCAAAGGAAGTAAACCAACTAAATGCTAAGTAAAAGCAAAAAAAAATAAGCTATCCACAAAATCAGTCAAGGGAAACACAAAGAGTACAGAATAAAAAACCTAACATACAAAAAGTGGAGGAGGAAGAAAAAGAGGGAGAGAAATAAAGAATCATCAGATTGTGTTTATAATAGTGTAATAAGTGAGTTAAATTAGATGGTTAAATTGTAAAGAAGCTGCCCTTGAACCTTTGGTAACCACGTATCTAAAGCCTGCAATGGCAATAAGTACATATCTATAGATAATTACCCCAAATGTAAATGGACTGAATGCACCAATCAAAAGACACAGAGTTACAGAATGGATAAAAAAGCAAGACCCATCTATATGCTGCCTACAAGAAACTCACTTCAAACCCAAAGACATACACAGACTAAAAGTGAAGGGATGGAGAAAGATATTTCATGCAAACAACAGGGAGAAAAAAGCAGGTACTGCAGTACTTATATCAGACAAAACAGACTTCAAAACAAAGAAAGTAGCAAGAGATAAAGAAGGACATTACATAATGATAAAGGGGTCAGTCCAACAAGAGGATATAACCATTATAAATATCTATGCACCCAAAAGAGGAGCGCCAGCATATGTGAAACAAATACTAACAGAATTAAAGGAGGAAATAGAATGCAATGCATTCATTTTAGGAGACTTCAACACCCCACTCACTCCAAAGGACAGATCAACCAGACAGAAACTAAGTAAGGACACAGAGGCACTGAAAAACACATTAGAACAGATGGACCAAACAGACATCTATAGAACATTCCACCCAAAAGCAGCAGGATACACATTCTTCTCAAATGTACATGGAACATTTTCCAGAATAGGCCATATACTATACCACAGAAAGAGCCTCAGTAAATGAAAAAGATTGAAATTGTACCAACCAACTTCTCAGATCACAAAGGTCTAAAACTACAAATAAGTTATACAAAGAAAACAAAAAGGCTCACAAACACATGGAAGTTTAAAAACATGGTCCTAAATAATCAATGGATCAATGACCAATTAAAACAGAGATTAAGCAATATATGGAGACAAATGAAAACAACATCAAAACATCCCAACTTATGTGGGATGCAGTGAAGGCAGTTCTAAGAGCCAAGTATGGAGCAATCCAGGCCTATTTAAAGAAGGAAGGACAATCCCAAATGAACAGTGTAAATTCACAATTATTGAAACTAGAAAAAGAAGAATAAATGAGCCCCAAAGTCAGCAGAAAGAGGGGCATAATAAAGATCAGAGAAGAAGTAAATAAAATTGAGAAGAATAAAACAACAGAAAAAATGAAACCAAAGGCTGGTTCTTTGAGAAAATAAACAAAATAGATAAACCCATAGCGAGACTTATTAAGAAAAAAGAGAATCAACACACATAAATAGAAACAGAAATGAGAAAGGAAAAATCACAATGGACACCACAGGAATACAAAGAATTATTGAAAATATTATGAAAAACTATATGCTAACAAACTAGATAACCTAGATAACCTAGAAGAAATGGACACCTTTCTAGAAAAATACAGCCTTCCAAGACTGACCCAGGGACAAACAGAAAATCTAAACAGACCAATTACCAGCAATGAAATTGAATTGGTAATCAAAAAACTGCCCAGGAACAAAACTTCTGGACCAGATGGCTTCACCACTGAATTTTATCAAACAATTAGAGAAGACCTAATACCCATCCTCCTTAAAGTTTTCCAAAAAGTAGAAGAGGAGGGAATACTTCCAAACTCATTTTATGAAGCCAGCATCACTCTAATACCAAAACCAAGCAGAGACAAAACAGAAAAAGAAAACTACAGAACAATATTCCTGATGAACATAGATGCAAAAATACTTAACAAAATACTAGCAAACCGAATTCAAAAATACATCAGGAGGATCAAACACCATGATCAGGTGGGATTTATCCCAGGGATGCAAGGATGGCACAACATTCAAAAATCCATCAACATCATCCACCACATCAACAAAAAGAAGAACAAAAACCACATGATCATCTCCATAGATGCTGAAAAAGCATTTGACAAAATTCAACATCCATTCACGATAAAAATTTTCAACAAAATGGGTATAGAGGGCAAGTACCTCAACATAATAAAGGCTATATATGACAAACCCACAGCGAACATCATACTTAACAGCAAGAAGCTGAAAGCTTTTCCTTTAAGATCAGAAACAAGACAAGGATGCCTACTCTCCCCACTTTTATTCAAAAAAGTTCTGGATGTCCTAGCCACAGCCATCTGACAACACAAAGAAATAAAAGGCATCCAGATTGGTAAAGATGTAGTTAAAACTGTCACTATTTGTAGATAACATGATATTGTACATAAAAAACCCTAAAGAATCCAGTCCAAAACTACTAGATCTAATATCTGAATTCTGTAAAATTGCAGGATACAAAATTAATACACAAAAATCTTTTGCATTCCTATACACTAACAATGAACTAGCAGTGAGAGAAAACAGGAAAACAATTCCTTTCACAAATGCATCAAAAAGAATAAAATAATTATGAATAAACCTAACCAAGGAAGTGAAAGACCTATACCCTGAAAACTACAAGACACTCTTAAGAGAAATTAAAGAGGACACTAATAAATGGAAATTCATGCTATTTATGTGTAGCTCTTGGGTAGGAAGAATTAATATTGTCAAAATGGCTATCCTGCCTAAAGCAATCTACAGATTCAATGCAATCCTTATCAAATACCAACAGCATTCTTCAATGAACTAGAGCAAACAGTTCTTAAATTCATATGTAACCACAAAAGACCCCGAATAGCCAAAGCAATCCTGAGAAGGAAGAATAAAGCAGGGGGTATTCTTGCTTCCCAACTTCAAGCTCTACTACAAATCCACAGTAATCAAGGCAATTTGGTACTGGCACAAGAACAGACCCATAGACCAGTGGAACAGAATAGGGAGTCCAGATATTAACCCAAGCACATATGGTCAATTAATTTACGATAAAGGAGCCATGGATATATAACGGGGAAATGACAGCCTCTTCAAAAACTGGTGTTGGCAAAACTGGACAGCTGTTTGCAAGAGAATGAAACTGGATTATTGTCTAACTCCATACACAATAGTAAACTCAAAATGGATCAAAGACCTGAATGTAAGTCATGAAACAATAAAACTCTTAGAATAAAACATAGGCAAAAATCTCTTGAATATAAACATGAACACATCTCCTTGGGCAAGGGAAACAAAATAAAAAATGAACAAATGGGACTACATCATACTAAAAAGCTTCTGTGCAGCAAAGCACACCATTAGCAGAACAGAAAGGCATCCTACTGTATGGGAGAATATATTTGTAAATGACATATCCGACATGGAGTTAACATCCAAAATATGTAAAGAACTCATATGCCTCAACACCCAAATAGCAAATAACCCTATTAAAAAATGGGCAGAGGATATGAACAGACCTTCTCCAAAGAAGAAATTCAGATGGCCAACAGGCACACAAAAAGATGCTCCACATCACTAATCATGAGAGAAATGCAAATTAAAACTACAATGAGATATCACCTCACACCAGTTAGGATGGCCAACATCCAAAAGACAAACAACAACAAATATCGGTAAGGATGTAGATAAAGGGGACCCTCCTACACTGCTGGTGGGAATGTAAATTAGTTCAACCATTGTGGAAAGCAGTATGGAGGTTCCTCAAAAAACTAAAAACAGAAATACCATTTGACCAAAGAATTCCACTCTCAGGAATTTACCCTAAGAATGCAGGAGCCCTGTTTCAAAAAAACATATGCACTCTTCTGTTTATCACAGCACTATTTACAATAGCCAAGAAATGGAAGCAACCTGTCCATCAGTAGATGAATGGATAAAAAAGAGGTGGTACATCTACACAATGGAATATTATTCAGCCATAAGAAGAAAACAAATCCTACCATTTGCAACGACATGGATGGAGCTAGAGGGTATTATGCTCAGTGAAATAAGCCAGGCAGAGAAAGACAAGTACCAAATGATTTCACTCATCTGTGGAGTGTAAGAACAAAGCAAAAACTGAAGGAACAAAACAGGAGCAGACTCACGGAACCCAAGAATGGACTAACAGTTACCAAACGGAAAGCGACTGGGGAGAATGGGTGGGAAGTGAGGGATAAGGGGAATAAGGGGCATTAAGATTAGCACACATAACCTAGTGGGGGGGCACGGGTAAGGCAGTATAGCACTGAGAAGACAAGTAGTGACTACTATAGCATCTTACTATGCTGATGGACAGTGACTGTAATGGGGTATGTGGTAGGGACTTGATAATGGGGGGCATCTAGTAACCACAGTGTTGCTCATGTAATTGTATATTGATACCAAAATAAAAAAAAGTTAAAATAAATAAAGAAATAAAAGCTGTAGCACAGAAAAGAAGAGCATCATTCCTCATTAACCTATAATGAAAAGATGTTTTCAAGGACAGTATTTTGAGAGACTTGTCAAGTTGAACTCCTCTTATGTTATTTTGAGAAATTGACCTAGTCTGATACCTACATTAAAATACAATACAGACTTTCAATATCTTCTACTGCTTTGAGGTAGATCTACAGACAATATAAAATGTTTTTTTCTTCTTCTAAGAAAAGCATTTCTACACAGATAAATAAAGAATGCAAGAAAGGGCTTCAGAGGATTTATACACTCCTTTTGCCCTTTTTAGATAATTTAGTGATCTCAATAAAATGGAGAGCATCTATTTTTAAATCTCAGGATCTCAGAACAGTAGACTATATCTGAAAATCAAAATCTAAATTGTCATCTTGCTATGAGGGAAGGGCAATTTTATGGATGGATTAATTTAGCTTTTTGTTTAATCTATCTCATTCATTAGCTTTTTGTCTTCCTACTACTTAATGCTTAAGTTTTCAGTTCTAATGAGAGAGAGAGAAACAGAGACGTAGATGGAGAAAGAGGGAGAGGGAGGTAGTCTGAATAAGGGAGAGGAAGAGAAAAACATAACTACTGGCTAAAATTAATTTTGTTGAGTTTGTCTTTTATGTTTTCTCTCCTGATTGACTATTAGACTATAAAATCAATTATTTTAGAATTAAAGGCCTCTATTACAATATATATGATAGAGATTATTAAAAATTAAAATACAGGAAAAGTTTTGTATTGTTTTGCAATTAAATGGAAACGCAGGTATCCTTCAGAGAACATCTAACCAGTGGGTCCATAAACCTGGCTTTCAAGGAAGCCTGTGCTGCTGAGTCACGAGAGCTGCCAAGAGCAGGTCCCAGCTGTGCAAAGTTCTCGGTAGTGCCAAGGAGGGGACCCATCATTAGGTCTACAGAGATGTGCAGCCTGCATGAAGAAAGCTTCCTGAAATGCAAGGAGATTAAAGAGTAAAATGAGATTGGAGGAAGTGAACAGGGGTATAATGAATAGCAAGGTTTGACATAGACAAACTGGTGCAAAGTTTGGTTCAGTAAATAGCCTATGAACCCATTTTTCTTACATGCTTGGTTCTTATGGGCCTTTGTGTATTTTTAAAAGAACTGAGTCAACAAGGATAGTTTTTCCATTATTTCTACATGATAGGTTTTGTCATATTCAACTTTATGTTGTCCTCAGTGTCTACAGTATTTTGTAAATATGTACTCATTAAATATTTGTTTATTTTCATTTTAATTTAGGCATTATCTCCCAGTAGCCACTGATCAAACCAGGGAAATGGCTTTTTCTTGTCTTTTTTGCTTCAGAACAACATTGACACTTTACTTTGTATGGGACAGGCTTACTTAAATAGCAAAGACATTTATTTTACCACTCAGTTAAATGTAAAAATAATAGTAAACCATTCCAAATATAATTTTTAAAGTTTCTTCCATTTTTCTGCCTTTTTAATTTTGTTAAGTTTAATTTTCATTGATATTGATACAATATTATTCATATATTAAGAAGGCAACTTTATTTCTAGATAAAATTTTATCAGTCTTAAAAAGACAATGATTCTAATAGCATTATTTGTTTATTCAGAAAAAGAGAATGGTGTTCCATATTAATCTTGAGATATCAGAGAAAAAAGCAATGTTGGATACTAATTTCAATGACTCCAGCTATGTTTTTTTAAAAAAAGAATTTATAGTACTGTATCATGGACATGAATCTTGGCAGTATGTAAATATTTAGCGTGATTTTTCTGCTGGGAAGCATATTATTGATACATCCTGTCATTTTTGAAGTTTTAAAACATGTTTTACTGTTTAGGTTGATAATACACAGTTATGATAACAAACACAAAACACTGCTGTCCCACAAACACCCAAAATATTGTTGGTATGCCTCAGTCTTACTTATACTCCTCTTTTAACATAACCAAGCCCAATGCACAGATGGTATTTATAAGGTAGCTATCACATAAATAGACTGTTTTATTAGAATATGGTAATAACAAGAAGTTAATATAAAAACAAACATAATACAAAAATTAGAAGACTAATACCATAATTTTTTGCAAAGGCAGCCTCTCACTTATAACAGAATTATGTGCCAAAGGCTTAAATAATATACATATATTAACTATTCTTCAGAAACCTATTGCATGTCATCATCCAGAAAGGTGAGCATTGACTGAAAAGAATGTTACATTTGGATTACATTTTGTCCTTAGGTCACACTTCCATCAGCCTCCATTTCCAGGAATGTAAATTACTTAATGCACATAATCATTTTGTTCCTAATAAGCAAAATGCTGTCAATTAAATTTAAAATTGATTGATGCCAGCAGGGTGTAGTGATATATGAATATATAATCTTTTATGACTTAAAAACTTAACTTTTATTTGTTTTTTCTGTCTTTTGTCTACCTTATTAGAAAAAGCCAATTGACATAATATGCCCCCCTCTACCCTATCTCCCAGAATTGAGTGCAGAATTCTCCCCTCCTTGCTTGGAAGCAGAAAATGACCTCCCTAACCACAGAGAAAGAGACAGAGAGACAAAATATTTTTAGTGGGTTTTGATCTATTTGTTCTATTAATTTTCCCTTTCTTCCTTTCTTTCCTTTCTTCTCTCTCTCTCTCTTCATTTCTTTTCTCCTCCCTCCTTCCCTCCCTCCTTTCCTCCTTCCTTCCTTCCTTCCCTCCTTTCTCCTTCCTTCCTTCCTTCCCTTTTTCTTTTTCTTTTCTTCTTTCTTTTTTTAATAAAGGGCTAATTTGACAGGGCGAAGGAAAAGAAAATGGGATCCAAAATGTCAGGAGCCACTGAGCTAAAGGAGCAGACCTAGCACAGGTCAGTGACCCAGGAGGTTTTATTTGAACCTCAGAGACATACAAGATGAGTAGCAGTGCTAGTACTCAGGAGTGTGGAAACTTCGTATTGCCACACAGCATGCCCTCACCAGATGACTGCTCTCATAACAAATGCATTAGATCTATATTACCAGACTTTCTTCTCCCTGATTTATTTTATCCATGGAGATGCTTTGCAGCAACACACCTCAAGGTATCTATAAGACCAAAACATACATTTCTGTTCCAAGCAATCATTTCTGCACAAAGTGGCTATTGTTTGAGCCATATGTGTCAAGTGGAATCCACTTATGCTACTATGACCACAATTAATTATACCAAGATAAAGTGTCTGACTGAACATCAACTATAGTTCCAGCTGAATATGAGAACCACAACCAACAGGAGGGCAACAGTCTGTCCCAATCAAATAAACTCTCTTGTGCAGTGTGAATGCTGGATCCACACAGATAGGATGGGTCATTTAAGTTCAGGCCTTATCTCAAACAACTGAGTTCCATTTCTGGCTCCTTAACCTGGCTTGCTTTGCATCCCAGACTTGGATCTGATCTGACCACATTGACCATATTGCTAAGAGGGAGATAATATCCACATATTTATATCTTCAAAGCCAGTAATGGCAGTCCAAGTCTTTATCATGATGGCACCTCTCTTTTTCTGATTCTGCTTCCTTCTTCCCAATTTCAGGGCCCTTGTATTTACATAGGCCCATCTGGATATGCCAGGATAAACTCCTTATTACAAGGTCTGCTGGTTAGCAAACTTAATTGCATCTATAACCTTGATTCCTCTATGCTATGTAATATGACACATTCATAGGTTCTAGGGATTATGATGTTGATATCTTGGAGGGCCAATATTCTGCTTACCCACAGAAGGCTCTTTACAAGAACTAAGGTGACATTTCAGATCCATAGAAGAAATTGTCATTTGTATGGTACCCAGATGACCAACTCCAACCATACAAAATACCTGGTAGCTTGAGACAGTAAGACTAATTCTAGGCCCGACCATGTTATTGTGGATGTGACTTTTAACAGTTGTTACACATGATGGCTCTAGGATTGAGTAAGGAGATAGTTGGGGCAATCAGGGGATAAGATTTCTTCCCTAATAAATAGAAAATATCCCAGCTATCAACTTCATTTCTGTCATCTTTCTGGTTTTTTTTTTGAAGACTTTCTAGGATTAAAATAGCCCTCTCTTATTTCAAAGACTTAAAAATAATTCTTGCAATAAACTGTTCAAAACACTGAACAACCGAGTTAAATTATTTAGAGTTTCAAGCTTTTAAGTCTTAAAAGTGACTCATGCTGTGGAATTCCTCAAACAACTGAGCTTAAAGATTTAGAGGCAGGTTTGCTGTGTGCTGACACATCTGTCATAGTCTATCATCAATTACAGAATCCAAAAGAAATAGGTATTATTAGCCTCCCTCCTAACTTCTCAACTGTAAAAGGATAGTGATAATTAGAGCCTAGAATTTCTATTGTTTTCTGGAATATCTGAGTATGTTGTATTTCAGTTTCTTTGCTGTGAGGTTGTGGGGCACAAGGTTTTCTCCTCAAGTTTACACACACACACACACACACACACACACACACACCACTAAACCTTTCTTTATATATACTTTTCTTTAATACATTAGACTATAATAATGAGTGTAAATATCATCTAATTTTTTTAACATTCTTCTTTTCTTTTAAGATAGCCAGAGTTTAGTTTTCCTGTAGGAAAATACAAAGCAACTTCAAAAAGTTTATTAAGTGAATCATTAAGGATATATTCCAAGTATTGGAAAGGTTTAAATAAAACAAAGAAGAAATCTTTATTTTATGGGTGTTTAGGAAATAAAGTTTTCTCTATATAAATATTGCTGACAAGAACTATCCCTTATACTTCACACCCTTGACTTGTCCTGTCTTATCTACATGGCATCTCTCTCTCCCTGTCTTCATCACTAGTCCCTGTTGTTTCATGTGAAATGAACACCCATTTCAGCTGGAGATGTTTAAGTAAACCAAAATGCTTAGGGTTCATCTGTACGGAAATTACTGAAATGTCAGGAAACAAGTCAATGGGTTAGGGGCTTTGACTATGATATAAAGGGCAAAATAATTTTGGCATGGAAGATGGAGTAGTCTTTGCTGCCCTGATGGTTCATGATTTATCACCAACAGCACCCTCAGAACTTTCCTCACCACCTACAAGTAGTCTGTGGGCCTCACAATGTGGTTTTTAAATTACCCCATTTACTGAAAATGATGACTATTTCAGTAAAAAGGACATGTATGAATCTATACATACATGTACAGATAGGTTAGGTGAGGACCTATACAACTCCTCAACCAACCAGCACCCCACGTGACTGGCAGCTCTGCCTGTCACCACTTTCTTACCGGTTTGCCTTTCCCTTTGGGCTTAGAGGTACAGCTCAGAGGTCAAATGATCATGACTACTACTTGATTTAAAATGGAGGAGGTTGGAGGAAAAAGAAGGAGACAATGATGTGAACCAGAGCAGTGATTCTTAATAGAATGTTACTTCTTTTAGAAACATTTTTGAATATTTTGGGGAATGAGCATTTTTGTTTGTTATAATAACTGGCAGATGATTCTTCTGGCATTTCTGTAGACAGCAGTCAGGAATGTTAGGAAATCTACAATGAACAGAGTGGCAGATAACATATTTTCCTATATCCTGTACAAGTGTTTTATATACATTGTTTGGAATCCTTCCAATAATTTTCCAGGGTAGGTATTATTAACCCATGTACAGTTTGAGAAAACAAAGTACAAAGAGGATAAATGACCCCTCCAAATTCAAACTGACATCACTGATCTCCTATCCGACCCACTAAGCTTCTATTCTGTTTCACTGCTTCAGTATTTAGGCACAAATTCTACTTACTCTTTCTAAAATTACCTCATGTATTTTGTGTATAGCCTTTTGTGTTTATTTTGACTGATATAGATGGCTGTCACTGACATGCTATCCTCCCATCTTTTTGTAGTGAATTGAGTCCCACACAGATATAATCTTTTACTTTTATACTTGTATTATATATCCATAAATAATTGATGCTAAAAAAAACTCTGCTATAAAATGGAAGCTAAATTAATAAATTCTCATTTTCCAAATGTAGTACTAATGAGCCACCACATAGTATATATGGCACTGATAAAATTTTCATATGAAATTCTGCCTGCATTTCCTGGAACACTAAAATTTTATCCTTTCATCTCCAAAATGTGTAGAGGGTAATCATCTGAGCATAAATATTCTACCATTTCAAAAATATGTAAGTTTGCATTCAGGACCATTTTATATCTACCATAAATGCACACCTCCTTCCAATATGTCTCTGCTAAAATGTAACTTAATTTCCACCTTTTCCCTCACAATTCAAAATTCTGGATATTCACCATAATATGATAGGGCTCTGGTCAACATCAAATTTTTCCCCATTATAAAATTTAGGCTTCTCAAATACATCAGTGGATATAGTTTTAAATTATTAAATTTCTTCCCCTTTGAAAATGATGTAGTATCAGAACTCAACATTTCATAGCATTTTTTAGGCTGATTTACTTTGACCCTATCACTGAATCACATGAGTATTTTTCTTACGTGGAGAGATAGCACACTGGAATAGTACGCAAGAAGTGAAACTAAGTAAGTGCCCACTGCTCCAGGACACCAGCATTTCTCCTCAGTTTCCTCTAAAGACATGAATCCCTTCCCTTCTTCCTTTGTTCCCTCTCTCCCTTCCTCTTTCTCTTTATTTCCTCCCTCTCTGCCTTATCTTTTTTACTCCTATATAAAGAACAATAATCAAGATGGATGTTTAATGATGATGGCATTCTGGACTTCATGCTTACGTAGAAACATATTTCCATCTTAAATGTGCACAAGAAAATTTCCCATTGACTCTCTTTGATTCTCTTTCCCCAATCTTATGACAATTTTATTCGCTCCATCAGTGACAAGCCAGGGCCATTTCCACTGGCAGCATTGTAAGTGGTATTTATGCTTGCTCAGGAATGATCAGCAGAGACCTTCATGCCTAGAACATTTTTATCTCCTCCGAAATTTCCTTTGTGTATTAAAGTTGACTCCCCAAATTTATGCCACTTGTATCTGATGCTATTTGATAATTTGTTTCTTAATTTATCTACTTGTATTTTATTCTATCTCATGTAGCCTGAGAATGAAATGTTTCTTTTATTTCTGATATGAATACAAACCATAAAGTCTAAATGCTGGCTAGTGTGGAATGCTAAAAAACAATAGGTCTGTGCTTAATAATTCTGTCCCCATACTGAGATTTGTCATCATTGGATTTATTTCTACCTTTGTGATTGACTTTCTTGAAAACTTTAACCAGTACAAAAGCCTTTCTTAAAAGCTCATTCACTCTTCTTTAATGTATAAATAATAAATACTCCAACATGTAATCTAGTTAGTTTTGCAGCTTAGTCTATATAACACACAGTGTTTCATGTACTGCATTATTTTTTTATCATGATTGGATTTTTCTTCTCACAGAGCCCTATTTCTTAGGGTAAAACATTGAAAGTTCCATTTAAATATCTTCAGAAACCCTCAGTACATCCCTAGAGCAGGTAACACTACTTCGTCCTTTTCACACACTTAGGTTTCCATGATGTACCTATTGTGCAAAGCTACATTATCTACTATGGGAGAATGTAGAGGGCAGATAGGAACAAAAGGGTCAGGCTCCAGCCTTACTAGTAACCTTATCCTCATTCTTCTCACCAAATGCCTAAAATATACTAGCAGCCAGCATTTACTGAACAATTACAATGTGCTATGTATCATGGTAAGCCTTTTATATATAGTAACCATTTATTCTTCACAACAATTCTAAAAAGTTAACATTTTATCTGAATTACTTATTACGTTATTATTTTATGATTGAGTATAAGTATAGGAGGTCTGACAGACTGCTTGTCCAAAGCCTACTGGATTATAAATATCTGACTTTAATTCAAAACTCAGGTTGATCTGATCCTAAAACCTGTGTTTTAAATAAGCTATGCTGCCTCAACTTCATAAAACCATGCTTGCATGTTTAGTGCTCAGGTGTCATCTTCCAAGTTCTTAGGAAATACCCTCTCCAGAGCCAAGGAGAATTTGGGCACCACTAAATGAAATATTCAGTGACTCACATCAGAGTACTCTCTCTGCTAACCATAGATTTCATGACAGCGTTATTTTCTTGTTTCTTGTAACCCAGCACTGGACAGTCATGCATATCATTTTAATGATCTGAATTTGGACCTCATTTCTAGGATACGCACCTTGTCTGGAACTTTCTAGAACTCCCATATATTGCAGTACGGTCCCTAACCTTCAATTCTGTCTGACCTTTCTCTACAGTACCAGATCATTCTGATTCCATTAGAGCATTTTTCTGGTTCATTGCCTAACCCTAGATCTCTGACTCCCATGAGTCTGCTTGCTTGCCTATGTTTCTTATTTATAATTTAGTCCTCCTATACTTCAAAAACCAAATGGATTTTTCAAATATCTGGATACCTAGCCCTTTCAATGGGACCTAGTTTATCTATTCTATTATATATATTCTAGGAACTAGCTAGGTGTTGAGGATATAATGGGAAATATGACAACAAACAGCTATTCTATTGCAGAGATAAGAGTCTAGGGAGAGACCAAAACAGAAAAACAAAGGAAATGAGAAAATAAACTTGTAGAAGTCAACACGAGTGCTATTAAAGAAACAGAAATGGTGCTCTGAGAGGGAAAAGTGTGGATTAAGTGACCCTTGGTTTAGTAGAGTAGATAGGAAGGCCTTTCTGTGGAAGTAGAATTTAAACTGGAGCACAAAAACGTATCAAAATATATTTAAGGAATGAAGGGAAGAATATTTCAAAACAAAGAATATATGTGCACAAGCATATGGGGACAGGAAAGAACTCAGCACATTCAAGGACCTGAAAGGAGGCTGGTGTGGTGTGTTGTGGTGGTAAACAGTATTAGATGAAGCTAGAAAGGTACATGGAAACCAGATCAGGTACATAACATGGTTTTAAGAAAGTCAGAAGTCAGAAATTACATTTGCTTTGAATAGGGTATTGACAGAAGCTGATTCTGATTTTAAGAGATTTTTTTACATTCTTCATTAAATATAGATTGGATACAAATATTGAATCATTATGTCGTACACCTGAAACTAAATAGTATTAAATGTAAATTATTCTTCAGCTAACAGAAATAGATTGGAAATGACAGCACAGACATGAAGAGACCACTAGAAAACTGTTTCATGTCTGTAGGCAATAAAAGTCAGTGGTTTGGACTTAGGCAGTGATACTGATGATGGAGATGAGTGGGGCGCCCATATATGTTTGTGTAATAACATTTATAAGGCCTAGCTAGGATAAGGTAGAAAGAGAAAAGGTGATATATACCAATATTTCTTACTAGAGCAATCACGTGAGTAGTAATACCATTTAATTAAATGGGAAGAACTGAGAGGATGGATCAATAGGTACTTGGGAATTTTTTTAATTAATAGTTCGGATTTAGGTATATTCCATTTGAGATGTATGTGAAATACCACATAGAAATGTCAATCATATATGAGTCTATAGTTTAGAGGAAAAGTCTAGGCTATCTGTAGGTATTAATTTGAGAATTCTAGCTTATTCCATGGAATAAATGACAACCTAGAAAAAAAAGTGTACACAGGGAAGGAAAGATGACCTAGACAGACATCGAATTCCAGCATTTGAGGTAGAGTAAGAGAAGCTACTAAAGATGATTCAGAAGTAGTAGAAGAAAATCCAAAACTGTGTCTCTGAAGCCAGACTTGAGTAGAAGGATGGGGTCAACAGCATTGAATCGTGTTAAGAGGCAGAATAAAATGATGTGTTGTTGATTGCCAATTCTGACAAACTCATCATGCCAATACTCTTTGCATCAGTACTTAATTAAAAACAAAAACTCAGTAAATAACCCTAACAGTGTCCAGATCACAGAGGAAATATTTCTGGAGCAGAGGGAGTAGCTGAATTAAATATGTGTTTATGAAGCACAGCCATTTAATTTAGTAAGTGTTCCTAAATTTGAAAGTACTATATTCTAAAATTCTTTTGTTGAGAAGCTTCCTACACTGTTTTCATTTTTTAAAATAACCAATCAAAGTGGGGTCTGTTAAAAATATTTTTGTTTTACAACAGTGTTTTTACCACATCAATTTTAGCAAGCTATCCAGATCTTGTAGTATTTATTGAAATTTGGCATAGTGAGTTATCCCTTAACTAATGACATGGCCCTTTTTCACTATTTGGCTTTTATTTAATGTTTCACAACCATCAGGAATAATAATACAAAAGATTCGAGGCTATCATAACATCTTAACATTCTTACTTGGATTTGCAGCTTGCTTGTTTATTGTGTTGGGATTTCTCCAAACCACAAGATCTATTCCTTGTTATGGTAATAATTATCATTAAATCTGTTAGTTGATATTGGCATATTTAAGTAGGAAAAACCTCTCAGTAAATATTTGGAAGTGAGTGAGTTAAAAAATTACTAAGTTCAAGATTTGGTCCCCTAATTCAAATATTCCACTTTCAACTTAACTTTAAACTACTTGCATATCAGCTGTGTGAAGCTAGTTGCATTATGCCATCTTCAGAATACGAGAATATTTCCTAAGAATAAGCTCAAATGTATTTACACTTTTTTAAAAAGAAAGAAAAAAATAGGAGGAAATTTTCTCAGAACTTACTTCTTTTCTCTATTCACTCATAAAATCAGTGGTTGATTCAAAAAGGCTTTTCCCTACATACCCATCAGAATGGCTAATACCAAACTCCAGCCATACTGCAAAGAAACGGGATCATTTAAACTTTACTGGTGGGAATGTAAAATGGTAGAGCCACTCTGGATAAGAGTTTGGCTGTTCTTATAAAACTAAGACATGCAAATATATGATGTAGCAATTCCACTTTTGAGCATTTCTCACAGAAAATATAGAAACTTATGTTCACACAAAAGCCTGCACACAAATGTTCACAGCAGCTGTATTTGTAATAGCCATAAGCTAGAAACAACCAGATGCTCTTCAATAGGCAAATGTTTAAACAAACTTTGTCATATCTATACCATGGAATACCAGCAATAAAAACAAAAGAACTACTGAAACACCCAACAACTGAGATGAATTACCCTTAGTGGAAAGACAATCTTAAAAGGTAATATACTGTATAATTTAGATATTTAATTTAAAAAGCAGCGATACGTGCGGTCTTATCTCACTACCACTGCACACTAGGCATGGCAATTAAAAACCAGGTCAAGGTATAATTCTGTATTTTAAAAAATGAGTTGAATGTTATAAGATTTTTACTAGATTGTTCTTATTTTTCTCATTTTGATAAGACCAATACTAATCCATGGGCCTTTGTTGATTTGGAATAATACATTATCTATAAATTCCAAAATCCAATAAGCAGTTTTCCTAACCCTAAAAATACTAAGTATATAGGCACCAATATGATTGTAATCTTGGCTGTATCTATTCATTACATACGAAGACTGCAGGCTCCCTCCCAAAATGTATTTTCCCTTTCCCCTTCTCCACCTCCTTTTGTCCTTCTCCTTTATCTCCTCCTCCTCTTCTCCTTCAGTAAAAAGACCTTTGGTCTGGGATTGGGGAGAAGACCTCATGCACAGAGAGGTGTTGTCATGTAACTAAGCTCTGAGCCCAGGATGGAAAGGGAAGCAGTATGTGCAACCTCAGGAAGTGTCCTTAAAGAGGTAGACTGTTAAACTCCCATTCCCCTATCTTCTTTCCTGATTACTGAAATGCAGACATCATGACAGAGATGGAAGAAACCATACTGGACAATTAGGTAAAAGCCACATGTTTTGGATGATGGAATTCTAAAACAGACTGAGCTTAGGCCCATGATGATAACGAAGTAGCCATTTCAACCCCTGACTTCCTATTTCTCAATCATATGAGAAAGAAATAAACCATGTATGGCTTAAGATTCTGCCATTGCTTATAGATAAACCTAAACCGAACAAAAAGTATGATTTAAATGCTTTATTTTGAATTTATTCAAAATTAGGATTATTACACCTGTTGTACATACAAATCTAGTAAACTATTAAATAAACCCTTTCTAGTCTGATATGCATATATTAAAATGTTCTTAGGTATATTGTAATTATAAAATTATTTATGTGTCATAGCTATCTGCTATATTCATAATTTAAAATATTTAAATAATTGATTTTTTTAATACCTTGAAGGCAAATGAAAGGCAATATGTATAGCAGGAAGAGTTAGATGTATTTTGCTGTCAAATAATCTTCCGTTTCTTCAGTTTTTGTCTGTCAATTCATATAGGCATAGTAGGACATAAGAGATACATATAAACCCCAAAAAAAGAGATCAATTTTTTTGGAATAGTTCTAAGAAGTGCAAAAAATTGGATATAATGCATGGTAGAATGTAAACAGTGCTATAGAGCAAGGCCACAAGAGTTTCCAAGGAGAAGTTTCTCCTGTCTGGGAGAACAGAGGAGGCTTGGGGACACATAAGCTCATCCCACTGACAGGCAAGCTAGGTTCTGGCAGACACATGAGGCAGGAGCAGTCCTAGCTGAAACAACTACACAGGCCCTTTGGCAAGGTTTGGATGAACTGTTGGGAAGATGAAGAGAAGAATTTGAAATGCCTAGACAGATATTTTGAAGGGAGAAAAAAGACATTTGGAGGATTCCTTCAAGAGTGAAATTCCTGTAAATTTTGTGTATCTACTTAACAAGTGATTATTCATTTGGGATGGCCCTAGAGACAGTTTTTGTTTTCTTTTTTTTTTTTTGCTTTTTGAGTTATTAATGTGTTGAAAGTGGAAGAGAAAAGTGGTATTTGCACCTTGTAGGGAGATTTTCTTCTTTTCAGAAATGAGAGAGTGACCAGAGGAGACTCTGTAATACTGCTGCAATTGAATGATGATGCATCCTCAGCTCCAGAACACTGGCAGAGAGGCTTTGTGAGACAGACACTGTGACCATGAGGAAAAGCGGTAATTACTTCTGGGATGCGTCGGTGCAAGTGAACATTTTCCAGGCCATTTTATAGATGCAGCTTGGAAACTGAGTAAGAAAAGCTAAGAAAGAATTTTCAGATGTGCGTAGTGAGGGGCAGCACGTGCTGTGAGCGCCACCCCTGACAAAGTAGGCTCAGTCCATACGAAAAGTCCCTAACCTGGCCTCACAGACACAGAAGTGGTACAGCTGGTAGCTTTGTGCCAAGAGTCACACAGGGCCTGAAGGAAATAGAAGTTAGTAAGGGAGGTAGAAAAAAAAATGGAGGAAATAAAGAAAATGATTTCTACTTAGTGCTGGAGAAAATAAGAAAAAAAAAAGTAGTGGTTGAAGAAAATGTGAGAAAACAAGAAACAACTGCCTGATGAAAGCAGGTCTGTCCTAGAAGTAAATACTTTTGTTTGGGAGTTTTAGGGAGAGAAATAAGGGGAATGAGTATTATAAAGAAAATCAGAATGGTAGGAGACAACTAGTAAACAACAGGTCCATTACAAAAGAGATTTCAGAAATTCTAAAACAGAGAATTATTGCAGGAATGAGTGTAGAGCAAAAGTTAAGATCAGTGGAAAACAGGTGAGTATTAAAAAAATTAAGTTTGAAGACAAAAAAAAGTGTAATAATAATAATAAAAGCTATTATTTGTATAAAACTTATTCTCTGTCAAGTGCTGTTCAGAGTGACCCATGCATATTAACATATTCATTCCTACAAAAATGCTAGGAAGTGGATATTTTCCTCATTTAATACCTAGAACAAAAAAGGTACAAATAAATGTTGGAATTCCAAACCAGGCAGTCTAGCACCAGATCTACATTCATAACCATTAAGAATATTTTTTCCTAACCCCAATGAGATACAACATTATCAGTAGGATGGCTAATAAGAAGAACAGCAAGTAATAAGTGTTAACAAGGACATGGAAATTTGGAACCCTTGTGCATTGCTGACAGGAAGGTAAAATGGTGCAGCCATTGTGTATACAACATGATGGCTCCTCAAACAATTAAAACAGAATTAGCATATGATCCAGCAATTCCATTTCTGAGTCCAGACCAAAAAGAATTGAAAGCACAGAGTCAAATACATATGCACTCATGTTCACAGCAGAATTGCACAGACAAAAGGTAGAAGCAACTCACATACCCATTGAAAGAATAAACTATATATATATATAAACAGTAAACTATATATATAGTTAAACAGCAAGTAAACTATATATGTGTGTATATATATGAATATTGGTCAGCCTACAAAAGGGAGGAAATTCTGACGCATACTACAGAATGGATGAAGCTTGAAGACCTTATCTAAGTAAAATAAGCCAATCTCAAAAGTATAAATATTGTATGACTCCACTTATACAAGGTACCTAGAGTAGTCAAATTCATAGAGACAGAAAGTAGAATGGTAGCTGTCCGGTTGGGGAGGAGGTGGGGGTTGGACTTTGCAGTTAGTATTTAATGGATATGGTGTTTCAGTTAGGGAAGATGAGAAAGTTCTGGAGATGGATGGTGGTGACAGTTTCATAACAATGTGGATATTCTTAATGTTACAGAACTGCGCATTTAAAAATATCTAAAACAATAAATTTGAGGTTACATATATTTAACCCCAATTTTTTAAAAAAAGAATGCCTTTTTCTGAATTGAATTGAGTGCTATGAGACCCTAAAGGCTAAAAGACACGCACAATAAAGACTGAGGAAAACAAAGACAGGAGGACAAAAGGGAATGAGAATGTAGGTTACCTTTACTTATGGGGACCATATATATGTAGTTTCCAATTTTATTTTTAGTCTGTTACTGGGTCATAAAGAATAAAAAATATTGAGTGAATGGTTTTTTTAATAAATTTGACAGGAATAAGTAGAATAAATGTTTGTAAAACCTTTTGAATAATGATGCAATTGCTGTAAACTGGTGCCTCCTGAAGTGGATGTCCGTCAGTAAATGTAAGAGGTATTTGCTATATTTCAGCCATCTCCATACTATCTCATTAGGTATTACTAAGCCCCAAGTAATAATAACACCTAATACTTTTCAGGAATTCTATAAACACCATATAAGTTATTATTTTAATATCACATTTTAATTTCATTATCTTATGTCAACAAATTTAGGGTAAAATATGCCATAAAGCACCTGAAACCTATAGTTATATATTTTTTCCAAATTTGAACATACAGAAAAACAAGACATGCCATTTTAAGATGTTTACTGTACTTTGTTTTCCCCTAGTCCCTACAACTGAAATTTTGAAACATAAAGTGACTTTTAATATTTTATTTATACATTGAGTTTTGTTTGTGGATGCAAAAAAAAAAGAATTGGTGTGAAAACACAGATATTACTAGGTAAGATCTCAACCGTTTTGATAATTGACTAGAAAATATCAATTCTCTGCTTTAGGGTATTTCCTAAAATGTACAGAAAGTTGTTTAGTATAGTTATCTCTTACTAAGAAGAAAATTTTTTAAGTAAGTTTTACTTTAATTTTCTATTTGTTTTCTCCATTTTAAATCTTAGGAAACACATGTTGAAAAGGAAATTTTATTAAAAACAAAATTATGAAAATTAAATAGAACCACATGCTTTATTATTAAAGGTTTGAGATAACAATCAACCCATCTTTAAAATGCTCAACTCCTATTTTCATAGTTTGATTTCCTTCAATAATGGTACCAGTGAGTGTCGAGATTTTAGAGTATTACATAATTTGCTTTTTCAAAAACACTGTTTGAAAGGAAAATTTAAAAAGCTATGGAAGGATGCAATCAGTTAATAACAAATGTCAACTCAATCTAGAGTTTCATTCTTTTACTGCACAATGTTAATAGACTTAGATCACTTCACATACAGAAATTCACATTTGATGGCCAGTGAGCTGTGAACTTACCCCACTTTCCACAATTAATGCAACACCTGACCAAAATTCTTTGTGGTGATACACTGCAATTGTACCGTAAAGTGTTAAACAGCTTTCAGAATCCCTTCCTTACTTGAAATGTGATTTCCACTGATGTATTCTTGCAGTGTATTTCAGAAGCTTTCCTGATTTCGATTTAATATCAGCTGATTCGATTTTAAATGTTACTCAAAGAAAGACCCATCTATGCATCTGCATTTATAGATGGATATTTCTTCTGATTTCCTGCTTTAATCTAGAGTACTGAACATACTGATAGTAAAAGCATACTTATATTTGCATTTGGTTTATACAATTGCAATAGAAAATATCTTTGGGCATTTTGATTTTTACCCTAGAACAGTCTGAAACAAAAGAGAGACATAGAAAGATGACAAAGGCTTTGAAATATGTAATTTATTTGCACTTGCTAATTAAACACATAGATAAATAAGATGCACACAGTGCTCAATACATGCCAGTTATTTGCTAAGCATTTTACATTTCTTGATTTTGTTAATTCTCATAATAATCCTATGAAGAAGGTATTGCTCTTATCTATATTTGGTAGGTGAAGAAACTGAAATAACCCACTCCCATCAATTAGGTAGCAAAACTAAGATTTGAATCCAGAAGTCTAGCCCTAGAGTCATGTTGCTCACTGTAAATTCAGACATATTTTGATCAGTGTCTTTAAAGAGCTCAGAATATATAAGCGTTAGCCAAAGCCTCCCTACTAAAATTCCTGAGCATTAAAGGCACAGCAAAGTGAAAGGACTCTTATTCTGGGCCCGCAAAAACACGCATAATCAGGCTGGCATCAGGGAGGGTAGCATTCCCAGACACTAGAGTATTTGCAAAATAAGTGGTGCTGCAGGAGCAATATTCTTCTGAGTCTCTCCCTTTGACTATCTGATTGGAATATGTGTATCTGCCCTTTGAGTGGTAGTAGACAGGGCTGTTTCACTATGGCAACGTGCATTTCTAAGACAGGAAATTCTTTCAAAAGTGTGCTACAGAGTCGCAATCTCCAAATATGTTTCCAGGAATGACAATTGCATAGTATTCTTATTTTTCATATAATTAATGTATTTAAATCCTTTAAATTGTTTAGTTCTATACTGTTACTTAAGAAGAGGTTTCAGATAAAAATAAGTATAGTGTTTTGAATATTATTTCATAAACAAAAGTGTACCAAGAATGTTATATATACATATTTTAAAAATCAAACTAAATTCAATTTTTGAGCTACCCATCTTACTAGTTTGGCAGGAAATTCAACATTAGCCATTATCAGGGTCTCTCCATTGCTCACTTATAAACTCAGGATTCACAAGAACACAAGGGGTTTACAAGGTTCCATTCTAAGGTGTAAGGATTATTGTACATCCTCAGTCCACCATGGCAACTGCTGACATCCTCACTGTCCCAGATCATGTGACCCCCTATGGCAGGCCACTCCATGGTTTTTGTGCCAAGCTTGGACCACAGGGCCTTTTCTACTGTTTAAAGCCCTGGGATCTAGGGTCCCATCATGCAGCCATCACTCTCTGAGTTTTGTCATCTGTCAAGACTAATGTCATGGAGAATGCATCCTTATTGCACCCAGGATCTGCTGATTTTAGGGCTGGGTCCCAATCTAGGGAAATTTCTCATTTATGTCTCTGTTCAAAACTCATTCTTTCCCTTTAGGACACTAGCATACTTTCTTCAATGTCAGGCTTTCACAAAGAGAGAAAGGGAAGAGAAATTGACCACTTAAAGAATCTTCTGCTTTGGGCCAAGAAACAAGAAATCATAGTAAGTCTGGCTACCTGCCTGAATTAAAAAAAGGACAGTACGGAAAAGTAAAAATGAAATAAAACTTCAATAAATTATTCTGTACCAAAATTAAACACATTTCTTTCCTGTAGTACTTCTCAGAGTAGTTAATTTCTACCAATGTATCATTAATCTAAATAAGGGATATATTATATAGTGTTTTCCAAATACTTTTGTCCATGAAAACTTTTTTTTCCTTTTCTGAAGAACACTGTTTGAATGATTATAGTTTCAAGGACTAGTTTGGAAAATGTTTCTCTTCGAAAATGTTCTTGCTGTCTATACCTCTAGGGTTCTGGGCATTTGGGCTTCTTAAACTTCATAATTTCCCCCTGCCTTGTCTCCCATCGCTTGTAATGTGATACCTCAGAAGGTTTATTTCTACAATTTAATATTTACAAAGGATATTGAAGCTCTTTCACATATAACAAATAGCATATATTCTTCTAAAGCCTGCTCTTTCAGAAGAGGGCTCTGAGACTTTTCAGGATGAACAAAGCAACAGGTGAGAGGAGATGAGCTGTGTAATAACCCTGCCATGCCTCATCTAAGGGATAAAATTAAATGCAGGTGAGGTTCCTTCTTTGGAATCACAGGACTTACTGAGAGTTAAACAAAAGGGAAAACAGAAACATTTCTTTTCCCTATGTTCCCAGGAAAATAAAATTCAAGAAAGAAAGAGCACAGAAGAAATTTGTCAGTATGTAGCAAAAAGAAGTCATTTGTGCATTTTCTGGATTAAGATTTAGTAATGTATTGAAATGATCAATAATTCATTGGCTAAAATGCACTCTATAACTTAAATTCAGAAGTGTGGTTTTTGTTTCTTTTTAGCGGCAATATTGTTTCAAAAAAAAAAAAGAAGAGTTATATGAAGTGCTTATACTATGACTTTGGCCAATTAGCAAATTTTGGTCAAAAAGAAAGGAAAAGAAAAATACCACTTGTCTAGTAATCTTTTGGTAGGACACTGAATAGCCAGCGGTATGGTGTGAAAGGCCTGTACTAGCACAGTGGAACGCAATGTTGGTCAGACAGATAGGGACTTACCTTTATGCATCTCATGATCTTGGCAGACAGAGTTTATAAACATATAATAAATGATTCTAGAGTATAAAGTGATATGGAAATAAAATCCATAGGGTAGATAATAAAGAGGACTGACATTATTAGTCTAGAAGAAAGCTAAACCAAGATTTCGCAAAGGGTGGAGTCAAGGAGAAGGAGATCATTCCATGCTAATGCAGGAGAAAGACAAACCTTCCAAGAATGTCACAAAATACACAGAGCACAATCATTTCTATCTCTATTTGTCTGGCAAAAGTTTAAGTAAAAATAGAGCTACTGTTTCTATATATTTTTTGCCTTTATACTACTTCATGAAACTTCTGCCACCCACCATTATTTTCTCAACAAGTTTTATACTTTTTTTTTAATGTGAAGCACAATTAAAATAAAAATCATAGATTATGAAAGTGTTTTTTACAGAGGAAAATTACAGAGCTGTTATTGCTCAATATCTGATCACTGTATTTTCCCCTCCTTTAATCCAAATCCAACCCAGGTACAAATGGCATTTGAGCATAGTATGGGGTTGATGTAATGCATCAATAAATCACGCAGAAGTTTTGCTCAGTGGCGATCCTATCAGATGACTCACCTTGGTACCCTAGGGTCCTCGATATCTGACTGACAGGACCCATAACTCAGTGCCCCAGTCCCCTGAACTCCCCAGACATAGCTCTATCAACCAATACAGTTTTACAGTGCAAAACCATTGCAACATTCTACTGCTTGATCAAGAGACTTTCCAACACCACTGTATTTGAAGTTTCTTCATTATCAGCAAGTCTAAGAGATTTGCACACTTTCATTCGTTTTTAGTAGCTGCTACTATTGACTCTGGCTTTGAGAATTTTAATCTTCCAAATCGTTGTAGAACTGAAAACTCTCTTCTCAGATCCATCATCCCCACCACATCGAGGCTGGTCCTGAAAACAAGCACATACACACTATATCTTTACTTCTCATCATTTATCACAATAATTACATATTTTTAATAGTTTATTTTGGTATCATTAATCTACAATTACATGTGCAATATTATGGTGATTAAACTAGCCCCTTCTTCAGGTCCCCTCCAACAACCCCATTACAGTCACTGTCCATCAGCGTAGTGAGATGCTATAGAGTCACTACTAGTCTTCTCTGAGTTGTACAGCCCTCCCCGTGCCCCCTCCAACATTACATCTGCTAATCGTAATGCCCATTTTTACCTCTTGTCCCTCCCTTCCCACCCATCCTCCCCAGTCCCTTTCCCTTTGGTAACTATTAGTCCATTCTTGGGTTCTGTGAGTCCGCTGCTGTTTATTTCCTTCAGTTTTTTCTTTGTTGTTATATTCCACATATGAGTGAAATCATTTGATACATGTCTTTTTCGGCTTGGCTTATTTCACTGAGCATAATACCCTCTAGCTCCAACCATGTTGTTGCAAATGGAAGGATTTGTTTTCTTCTTATGGCTGTATAATACTCCATTGTATATATGTACCACTTCTTCTTTATCCATTCATCTACTGACAGACATTTAGCTTGCTTCCATTTCTTGGCTATTGTAAATAGTGCTGCGATAAACATAGGGGTGCATATGTCTTTTTCAAACTGCTCTGTTGCATTCTTACGGTAAATTCCTAGGAGTGGGATTTCTGGGCCAAATGGTATTGCTATTTTGAGTTTTCTGAGGAACCTCCATACTGCTTTCCACAATGGTTGAACTAATTTCCATTCCCACCAGCAGTGTAGGAGGGTCCCCTTTTCTCCACATCCTTGCCAACATTTGTTGTTGTTTGTATTTTGGATGTTGGCCATCCTCACTGGTGTGAGGTGATATCTCATTGTGATTTAAATCTACATTTCTCTGATGATTAGTGATGTGAAGGATGTTTTCATGTGCCTGTTGGCCATCTGAGTTTGTTCTTTGGAGAAGTGTCTATTCATGTCCTCTGCCCATTTCTTAACTGGATTATTTACTTTATGTTTGTTGAGGTACGTGAGTTCTTTATATATTTTGGATGCCAACCCTTTATCAGATATGTCATTTAGGAATACATTCTCCCATACTGTAGGATGTCTTTTTGTTCTACTGATGGTGTCCTTTGCTGTACAGAAGATTTAAAGCTTGATATAGTCCCACTTGTTCATTTTTGCTTTTGTTTCCATTGCTCGGGGAGATATGTTCATAAAGAAGCCGCTCATGTTTATGTACAAGAAATTTTTGCCTGTGTTTTTTTCTAAGAGTTTTATTGGTTTCATGACTTACATTCAGGTCTTTGATCCATTTTGAGTTGACTTTTGTGTATGGTGTTAGACAGTAGTCCAGTTTCATTCTCTTACATGTAGCTGTCCAGTTTTGCCAACACCAGCTGCTAAAGAGGCTGTCATCTCCCCATTGTATAACCAAGGCTTTTTTATCAAATATTAATTGACTGTATATATGCTTGGGTTAATGTTTGGATTTTCCATTCTGTTCCACTGGTCTGTGGGTCTGCTTTTGTGCCAATACCAAATTGTCTTGATTATTGTGGCTTTGTAGTAGAGCTTGAAGTCAGGGAGCGTAATTCCCCCCATTTTATTCCTCCTTCTCAGGATTGCTTTGGCTATTCAGGGTCTTTTGTGGTTCCATATGAATTTTAGAATTATTAGTTCCAGTTCATTGAAGAAACCTATTGGTAGTTTGATAAGGATTGCATTGAATCTGTAGATTGCTTTGGGTAGTATAGCCATTTTGACAATATTTATTCTTCCTAGCCAAGAGCATGGGATGCTTTTCCATTTGTTAGTGTCTTTAATTTCTCTTAGGAGTGTCTTGTAGTTTCCAGAGTACAGGTCTTTCACTTCCTTCATTAGGTTTATTCCTAGGTATTTTATTCTTTTTGATGCAATTGTGAATGGAATTGTTTTTCTGATTTCTCTTTCTGTTAGTTTATCATTAGTGTATAGGAAAGCAACAGATTTCTGTGTGTTAATTTTGTATCCTGCAACTTTGCTGAATTCAGATATTAGTTCTAGTAGTTTGGGAGTGGAGTCTTTAGGGTTTTTTATGTACAGTATCATGTCATCTGCAAATAGTGACAATTTGACTTCTTCTTTACCAATCTGGATGCCTTGTATGTCTTTGTTTTGTCTGATTGCCATGGCTAGGACCTCCAGTACTATGTTGAATAACAGTGGAGAGAGTGGGCATCCCTGTTTTGTTCCCAATCTTAGATGAAAAGCTTTCATCTTCTTGCTGTTAAATATGATGTTAGTTTAGCTGTGGGTTTGTCATATATGGCCTTTATGATGTTGAGGTACTTGCCGTCTATACCATTTTGTTGAGAGTTTTAATCAGGAATGGATGCTGAATTTTGTCAAATTCTTTTTCAGCATCTATGGAGATGATCATGTGGTTTTTGTTCTTTTTGTTGATGTGGTGGATGATGTTGATGGATTTTCGAATGTTGTACCATCATTGCATCCCTGGGATGAATCCCACTTGATCATGGTGTATGATTCTCTTGATGTACTTTTGAATTCGGTTTGCTAATATTTTGTTGAGTATTTTTGCATCTATGCTCATCAGGGATATTGGTCTATAATTTTCTTTTTTGGTGAGGTCTTTGCCAGGTGTTGGTATTAGAGTGATGCTGGCTTCATAGAATGAGTTTGGAAGTATTCCCTCCTCTTCTATTTTTTGGAAAACTTTAAGGATAATGGGTTTTATTTCTTCTCTATATGTCTGGTAGAATTCAGAGGTGAATCCATCAGGTCCGGGGGTTTTGTTATTGGGTAGTTTTTTGATTACCGATTCAATTTCGTTGCTGGTGATTGGTCTGTTTAGTTTTTCTGTTTCTTGTTTGATCAGTTTTTCAAGGTTGTATTTTTCTAAGAAGTCCATTTCTTCTAGGTTTTCCAACTTGTTAGCATATAGATTCTCATAATATTCTCTTATAATTCGTTGTATTCTGTTGGGTCTGTCGTTATTTTTCCTTTCTCATTTCTGATTCTGTTTATGTGTGTAGATTCTCTTTTTCTCTTAAAAAGTCTGGCTAGGGGCTTCTCTATTTTGTTTATTTTTTTCAAAGAATCAGCTCTTGGTTTCATTGATTTTATCTATTGCTTTATTCTTCTCAATTTTATTTATTTCTTCTCTGATCTTTATTATGTCCCTCCTTCTGGTGACTTTGGGCCTCATTTGTTCTTCTTTTTCCAATTTAAGTAATTGTGTCTTTAGACTATTCATTTGGGAGTGTTCTTCCTTCTTTAAATAGGCCTGGATTGCAATAGACTTTCCTCTTAGAACTGCCTTTGCTGCGTCCCACAGAAGTTGTGCCTTTGGGTTGTTGTTGTCATTAGTCTCCATATATTCTTTGATTTCTGTTTTGATTTGGTCGTTAACCCATTGATTAATTAGGAGAATGTTGTTAAGTCTCCATGTATTTGTGGGCCTTTTTGTTTTCTTTCTAAAATTTATTTCTAGTTTTATACCTTTGTGATCTGAGAAGTTGGTTGGTAGAATTTCAATATTTTTGACTTTACTGAGGTTCTTTTTGTGACCTAGTATGTGGTCTATTCTGTAAAATGTTGCATGTGCACTTGAGAAGAATGTGTATCCTGCTGCTTTTGGGTGTAGAGTTCTGTAGAAATCTGCTAGGTCCATCTGTTCTAGTGTGTTGTTCAGTGCCTCTGTGTCTTTACTTATTTTCTGTCTGATTGATATGTCCTTTGGAGTGAGTGGTGTGTTGAAGTCTCCTAAAATGAATGCATTGCTGTCTATTTCCTCCTTTCATTCTGTTAGTATTTGTTTCATATATGCTGGCGCTCCTGTGTTGCATGCATATATATTTATAATTGTTATATCTTCTTGTTGGACTGACCCCTTTATCCTTATGTAATGTCCTTCTTTATCTCTTGCTACTTTCTTCGTTTGGACGTCTATTTTGTCTGATACAAGTACTGCCACACCTTCTTTTTTCTCCTTGTTGTTTGCATGAAATATCTTTTTCCATCCCTTCACTTTTAGTCTGTGTATATCTTTGGGTTTGAGGTGAGTCTCTTGTAAGCAGCATATAGATGGTCTTGCTTTTTTATCCATTCTGTTACTCTGTGTCTTTTGATTGGTCCATTCAGTCCATTTACACTTAGGGTGATTATCGATAGACATGTACTTATTGCCATTGCTGGCTTTAGATTCGTGGCTACCAAAGGTTGAAGGGTTGCTTCTTTATATATAACAATCTAACTTAACTTCCTTGTTAAGTTATTGTAAACACCGTCTGCTGTTTCTTTATTTCTCTCCTTTCTCTATTGTTCCCCCTCCATTCTTTATATACTAGGTGTTTTATTCTTTGCCTTTAGTATTTGGATGGTCCGCCTTCTTTGCTATGATTTTATTTTCTCTGGTGACCTCTTTTTAGCCTTAGGAGTGCTTCCCTCTAGAGCAGTTGCTTTAAGATGTCCTGTAGAGGTGGTTTATGGGAGGCAAATTCTCTCAGCTTTCGCTTGTCTGGAAATTGTTTAATCCCTCCATCATATTTAAATGATAATCGTGGTTGAAACAATATTCTTGGTTCAAGCCCCTTCTGTTTCATTACATTAAATATATCATGCCATTCTCTTCTGGCCTGTAAGGTTTCTGTTGAGAAGTCTGATGATAGTCTGATCGGTTTTCCTTTGTAGGTGATCTTTTTTCTCTCTCTAGCTGCCTTTAATACTCTGTCTTTATCTTTGATCTTTGCCATTTTAATTATTATGTGTCTTGGTGTTGTCTTCCTTGGGTCCCTTGTGTTGGGAGTTCTGTGGGCTTCCGTGGACTGCCAGACTATTTCCTTCCCCAGCATGGGAAATTTTTCAGCAATTATTTCTTCAAGACACTTTTCTATCCCTTTTTCTCTCTCTTCTTCCTCTGGTACTCCTATAATGCAAATATTGTTCTGTTTGGATTGGTCACACAGTTCTCTTAATATTCTTTCATTCCTAGAGATCCTTTTATCTCTCTCTGCCTCAGCTTTTCTGTATTCCTGTTCTCTGATTTCTATTCCATAACAGCCTCTTGCATCTCATCCAGTTTGCTGCTAAGCCTGTCAATGGCTTGTTTCATTTCTGCATTGTCTTTCCTGACTTTCCTCACCTCCTCCCTCAGCTCTTGCATATTTCTCTGTAGATCCATCAGCATGGTTATGACTTTTATTATGAATTCTTTTTCAGGAAGATTGTGTATTTCCATCCCTTCAGGCTCCCTCTCTGGTGTTGTCTGTGTCTGGGTGAGCTTTGTCTGTGCCATATTCCTCTGTCTTTTCATGGTGATAGAAGTGGTCACTGGTAGGTGCCACGTATGTCAGCTGGGCTCTTTAAGACTTAAAAAAAAACAGAAAAGAAAAAAAAAGAGAGAAGGAAGAGAAAGAAAAGAAAAAAGAAAGAAAGAAAGAAAAGAAAGGGAAAAAAAATCGCCCACCAGGAGTAGATTCTGTAAGGATGCTTTAGGTGGCACTGTTGCTCCACTATTCCGCAGCCACGGCCGCGCAGCTCCGCAGGGCCGTTTGTAGCTCTGGCCAGGGCAGGAAAGAATGGGAGGCTGTTGTTCTCTGTGTGAAAACTCAGTGCAGCTACTTTTTCCCAGTGGCCAGCCAAGGGGTCCAAAATTCCCCAGGACTCCCAGCCTGCCGGGCCGAGTGTGCTGGGATGACCGCACCCCTTAGGTGGGCCCCTGTTTCCCCAAGATGGCCAAAAAAAAGTGCGTACTTTTCTTTTGTTCTGGGGAGCCGGCTGCGAGGACACGGGTGCATTCCCAGCTCAAAACCTGCACCTTCTGCCTCTCCAATATCCAATACACCGCATGATGTGTGTCAGTGCTCCCGGCGCAGTTCACCAGGGCTGGTTATTTCACGCACCTGTACTTTTACTCCTTCCCGGCTCTGAATCCTCTCCTCCCGCTGGTACGCTGGGGAGGGGGAGTGCTCGGGTCCCGCTGGTGTGCGGCTCCATATCTTACCCACCTCACGGGGTGCCAAGTCCTCTCAGGTGCAGATGCAGGCTGCGCTGTCCTGTATATTCTGGTCTCTCTTTCAGGAATAGTTGTATTTGCTGTATTTTCATAGATATACATGGTTTTGGGAGGAGATTTCCACCGCCCTGCTCAGGCCACCATCTTCCCAGAACCTCCTCAATAATTATATTTTTTAATAAATTTGTTTCCTTGTTTATTTTCTGTTTTCCTCATGAACATGTAAGTTTGATGAGATCCAAATTCATCTGCTCTGCTTACCTCTGAATCTCCAGAGTTTGGCATGTAGTAAGCACTCAATAAATTTTGTTCAATAAATTAATGAAGGAGAGGATATTTATATGTATATCTCCTCCCTTATCCCAATGATTAGTATACTACATGTCTTTCCTAAATGTTGAAGTAAATTTTAAGTGCACTGATGGAAATTACCACGACAAATCAAATAAAAGTAAAAACAAACACAGGAAAATTTAAATTATCTAAGGTTTGACAAAGTTTTAACAAGTGTGTCATTTTTTTCTTTTCTTCCTAAATTCATAGCTCAAGTCTCTGTAGACTTCTCTTTATGAGAATGGGGATCATGTTTTTTTCACTTCACCTTTAGGGACTTCTCTCCTTTGCTTCCTTCTCATAATTAATTAAGAAGGTACAATTTGGGTTTCTAAACCTAATATAATCAGCACTGTTTAGTATCTTGATTTTGTTCCCCAACTCAGTGGCACATACAAAGATTTGCTCCTTCACCTTTCTCTTGGAAAACCATTTTTGAGATCATTTTTGAGAAATGTCTCCTCATTCCTCAGGTGACTAAAGTTAGGGGCAGATAGTGTTACTACTTTGCGGTATAAGTTCTGAGAGTCCCCAGGTAATTTAGAAAATGATCCAGAAGACATGAAATGCTTTTGCTCCTAGCAATGTATTAGAAATAATGGCTCTATCAGTCCCATCTCATCAATATTGAGTTCCTGGATTTACTTGTCATATAACAGCCAAAGGCATTATTGCTGTCAGAATATCAGAGAAGAAATTTTGTACTCAATTGAATTGACTGGGAAACTTCCCTTATTACCAATGGTAAATCCCTTTCCTTAAAATGGCTCTCATTTATGTAAAATCCTGGTACCTAAGGTGCTAGTGAATGAAAATGCTCAAATTATTAATTCCATCTTGAAATAGTATGAATTATGCTGATAATATTTACTAGAGGAATCGAGACTTATCCAACTAGCAGTCTCAGCATATTTTCTTGAATTTTCTTAGATAATTAACCTCAGAGGGTATAGCAAGGTAGGGACATCCTCCCTTAACAATTTCCTGATCTTCTGGAAAATATGAAATATAAAGAAGAAATTCTTAACACCAACTTATATTAGTGAATGTAATGAGCCTAAAACTATTTAATTAGCTTATTGGCATGGCAAGTCGACTATCCTCTAAATTAAAGAATTTTTAATCCAAGCAAACAATATTTGAAGATACAAAGATATCTTAAATACTCTTAAACTTTCCTGATCCTGTGTCCTTCTGTTGTCTTTCCTATTGTTTAATGCTTTCTACTATGCTTATAAAGATGCTCATTTTCAGAGGGCAGCAGTAAATTCCTAAGCTGACTCTGTCATTTGTGGGTATGTATCATCTACTTCTAATCTGCAAACTCATTTTGTTAATTCTATAAAACTTAAAAGATAGATGAATTTCTGTTTTTGTTTTTGCTGCCTGTAGTTTTCTTTTCCTCTCAATTCCTGGAAACCTCTGTTCCATCTACCTTTTGGCATATCACTTCCAATCTCTCCTAACACTGTTCTGTCTAACCAATTCATTAAATCCTTTCATTCTGGTGTGTCCTACAAGAATCCATGCTGGGTGGGTGGATTCTATTTTAAGTTTTGGGTTAAGTGATGCAGATTCTCTTCTAGACACATCAGTTTCTTGATGATTCTTAATGAGAGGAGAGGACATTTTGTGTCAGAACTACAGGGTACATTTTTCTGTTGAGCACCTACAGTAATAATAAGGTTTCTTGGTTTAATAAGACTATTTGCCAATCATTTTGGGGACACCAAAGAAAATGAGTTACATTTATGCAAATTTTAGAACTACAACTTGTTATTGCTTCTCATTATTTACTAAATAACAAAAAATCCTTGGTTTATGATTGTAGAGATGTTCTACATGTTGCCATGGAAATAAATTATTTGCTTTTTTAAGATTTTACATTTAGATTTGAACTGTAGAAATTACAAAGCTGAAAATATTAGATGGTCAGGAATTATTGGTAATAGTTGTTTATCAGGAATGAAAAGTTACACAGTATCTTCTGTATCGATATTGTTAGCAAGATTTTTATACTCTCAATTGGTACATAAATATTTATGTTGTACATTTGAATAAATTTGTGCATTTAAGAAAATATGTAATTAAAAGATCTTAATTATTTCTCAAAAATATTTGAATAAGTGATTCATGATAATTAAGTTAAACACATGTTATTTGTAGACAGAGGAAATAATTATTTGTCACTGCTTGGCTGCTAAAATGTATGTAAAAATAATGTACATTGAAAAATAAGCCAAGCTTCAGACATCACAATCCTATCACATTCCACTCACTTTCTTATTTGTATTCTGCATTGTTCAGTTTTCAGGACAGCAAAACATTAAATACTACCTGCATATAAATATCCTTAATATCAATACAAATGCATTATATTATTCAAACTGAATTTTCTATGCATTGTGCAGATGTATTCCCATATTTTGAGCGAAAATTTAGCTTCTGTAAATTGAGGGAAATTACAATAGTCATGGCTATGGACATATATTTCCTCATACAGAAAATCAAAACTTTTATTTTTCCTTACCACAGACATAATCATTGGAACTTCTTTTTGGACTACTATATAATGCACTTAAATGCCAAAAAGATAAAATCTCATATGAAACCTCACATGTGATATAAAATGCATACTATCTTGAGGAAAATAAAAAAAGAGTATGTCTTCCTTACTTCAAAATTTAAGACAATCACCATGTTACTCTGATAATTTTCTTTGTAAAATCTTCTTCTAATAGGTAGTGATCTTTGTTCTATTTAATCTACTGAAACAGAAGTTTTCAAATGTTTTTGCTCATATACTACCTAAGAGAGCTTTCGAAAGTTATGTACTCCCTCACAGGTTTTCATGTTATCTAAAAAATTTTACATTTAAATAACTGCCAAGATAAAATTCCTGGGGTGTTACGTATCAAATTCTCTGAGATACAAATTTAGCACATTCAATTTATAGAAAATATCTGGCAAAGCAGCCAAATGGGACTCTTCTCTCTGAAAATGTATGCCTTTATTTTAAAAATTGAATTCATGTGTTAGTATGCATAACTGAGAAAACAGTCTTTCCTCTTGGATGTAAATTCTAATATACACAGAGACTGTTTATATAGATAAATAGATTGCTGCCTTAACTTTGTGGCATGTATGGAATTTGGTGCTTACTCTTTCCAATGTTTTTAGTAACTCTATTGGTTTTGCGTTCACAGAACTCACCTCATGGACAATGTATCCTTAAAACACCCCTAGTTGGGTTCCTGGGAGTTAGTTAAAAAGAACATTCTGCCTGCACTATAGAAAATAGGTGAGAACGAAGATAAGACCAGAGCTTATCAGTCAGATGATTGCTGGAGTGATGATGCAGTTGAAAGATTAATGCTCTGAAGTTGAAAATAGGCAGTAAAGATGGAGAAATGGATGTACTTGGAAGATACATTCAAAGAATTATCAACAGAATATACTGACTGTTTGAATGAGTTAAATTTAGTTCCCAGAGTCCTGGCTCGGAAAACCAAATTGTTGACAGTGCTATTTACCAAATCAGGAAACAAGTGTTATACCAGGCAAGTAGAAGAGATGATGAGTTCAGTTTGGGTGATAGTCTTGAGGTCCTTTGGGATATCTAAGTAGAGATCTAAGTAGATAGTCATACAGGTCTCAGCCTCAAATATATCCCAGAGAAGAGAGATAACAATTTCCTGTCTTCCAGTCAAGCCATTTCAGAAACCTACTATTCATAATCAATCCTTGATTCATTATAGAGATAGTGACACTGGCACTAATTATGGTTTCTACGATTTCTCTATTTACTATTCCACACATTGAGCATCACTATTATACATCAAAACAAAAGCCATTCATTTCATCTTTCATTCTTCTTTAAAAAACTTTGAGATAAAAATATACTGATAAAATAACACAACCATTTAGCTATCATTTAATGAATTTCCACAGGCTGAATACATCTATGTAAACACCATCCAGGCGAAGATAGTGCACTACCAATAATGCAAAAGTCCTGTCATGCCCCTCTCACTCACACCCTTCTCTTCAACAAAAGCAACCAATATTTGGAGTGCTAACTTTATAAATTTGCCTGTTTCATTGTTATTGTTGTTTTTTACTTGGTATTGTGGGGACTCACTTGGAACCCGAGTTGGAATGAATATTATTTAAAGCTGAAGACATTTGAGATTCAATCAATGCAGAAAGAAGCCTTCTTGGTGCTTTCCTGATCTGACTAAAAGTAGCAACTTCAGAGAAAGGAAGCTGCCATAAATCCCCTCTCCTGGGAAATTTCACCAGCACTGAAAGAAAACCACTGAAAGACATTCACACCTGCATAAACAAACGTTATCACAAACTTTCTCATCTCTCATTAGTTCTCTTAAATACACATTTGTCTTTCCTAAAGAAAACTGTTTTTCCCATATAAGACTTCTGTTTCTTCCCTCTTCCCTACTAAGTATATAAAGCTCTAAGTTCAACCATTCATCCAATTAGGTACTTCTTTATATACATTATGAAAAAGAAAACATTATTCTGTGGATCTGTCTTTAGTCAGTTTAATTCCCAGGCCCCTAGGAACTGAATCTAAGAGGTATAGGAAGAGTACTCCTCAATAATATAAATGGAATTATATTATGTTCTTCTCTGTGTCTGGATTTTTTGCTCAAAATTATTATTTCTATGATTATTTTTATTGCTCAATAACATTTTCCTTGTATGAAATTATAATTTATCCTTTATGCAACTGAATATGTTTTCCTGCACTTATTAATTAATGTATCACTGGGTATGACATACATTTATTGAGTACCAATTTAACATTAGACATTGTACTCAGTAGAGATAAAAAATATGGATAAGAAACAATTTACACCCTCCAAGGACTTACACTCCAATAGCAAAAATAAAAGATGAACAAATGTAACCAACACAACTAATATGAGATTATATGAACAAGACAGAGTACACTGGGACAAAGAACATAATCAATTCTGCTCAATAAATGAGATTGAAGAATAAATGAGGAACAATCGACCTTTGATCTAGAAGCCTGAGAAGATGGAGGGTAGAGGGAACAACATGTGTACACAACTTTAGAAGAGAAAAATATGGCAGATTTAGAAACAATAATTCCAGATGTGTATTATTTTTAATAGTGTGGTTATGGTGATTAGTGGTTATGTTGCAAATGAAGGTTAGGGTCAAATAATGAAGTTATATATATTTTATAATCAGATTTTTTTTGAAAGTATATTTGACACGATAGAGAATAGAAATGATGGAGACAACCACATCGCTAATCATCAGAGAAATGCAGATTAAAACCACAATGAGATATCACCTCACACCAGTGAGGATGGCCAACATCCAAAACACAAACAACAACAAATGTTGGCGAGGATGTGGAGAAAAGGGAACCCTCCTACACTGCTGGTGGGACTGCAAATTAGTTCAACCATTGTGGAAAGCAGTATGGAGGTTCCTCAAAAAACTCAAAATAGAAATACCATTTGACCCAGGAATTCCACTCCTAGGAATTTACCCTAAGAATGCAGCAGCCCAATTTGAAAAGGACAGATGCACCCCTATGTTTATTGCAGCACTATTTACAATAGCCAAGAAATGGAAGCAACCTAAGTGTCCATCAGTAGATGAATGGATAAAGAAGATGTGGTACATATACACAATGGAATATTATTCAGCCATAAGAAGAAAACAAATCCTACCATTTGCAACAACATGGATGGAGCTAGAGGGTATTATGCTCAGTGAAATAAGCCAAGCCGAAAAAGACAAGTATCAAATGATTTCACTCATATGTGGAGTATAAGAACAAAGAAAAAAACTGAAGGAACAAAACAGCAGCAGACTCACGGAACCCAAGAACGGACTAATAGTTACCAAAGGGAAAGGGACTGGGGAAAATGGGCGGGAAGGGAGGGATAAGAGGGAAACAGGGGCATTACGATTAGCAGATGTAATGTTGGGGGGGCACGGGGAGGGCAGTACAACTCAGAGAAGACAAGTAGTGATTCTATAGCATCTCACTACGCTGATGTACAGTGACTGTAATGGGGTGGGTGGGGTGACCTGATGAAGGGGTAGTTTAATAATCGTAATATTGCACATGTAATTGTAAATTAATGATAATAAAATAAATTATAAAAAAAAAAAGAAATGATGGAGACAAAGGAAACTAATGCAAGAGGCCCATCTGAAGATGAAAGTGGGAGCAGATGAGAGGAACTGAGTTGTGGAGAAAATGGGGATTTGACCCTGAGTGACAGAGGACTCTAAGGTGGCTCTTGAATGTCTTAGCAAATAATGTTGATCTCAGGCTGAGAAAATTTTGCAAAAATCATGAAGTTCAGATTTGTACTTACTGAGTTTGAGCTGATAGAATTTTCTGGTAAGCAGTCAGTTGTTGATGGAGCTCGGGAATTTAAATTACCAGTGTTAGTGAATTCCTGAGACAGGGACCATAGGCTTAGACAGAGTAGGGTGAGGGCCTCTGGAAAAAATAACAAGATAACCATTGGAGATTTGCTTTGGCCTGCTAGGGAGCCCAACTTATTTTTCTAACTTTACCCAAGTGCTGCCTTCCTTCCTCCAGCCCTAAACAAATGATTTGTTGCAATTTGGGCAATGTAGCAAACAAGCCCAAAACTATTGCAAGCCCAAAACAACATAAGGCAGGAAGAATTTCATCTTGAAATCCAATTAGTTAAAAAGTAAAACAATGACTCAGCCCACCTTTAGAGCAAAGCAGACAGCCTTGAGTGATATGCTCCCAGACCAGGAAGCTGCTATCCTGGGAGGAAATCAGATCAGTAAAGTTCTTGTAAATAACCAGGAAGACTAATAAGAAACTTAGTATTTCTTCAAAAGTATTTGGAACCACTTAACAGGTGTACATCCCTAGCCCTCTGTCTCTCAACTGCCTATAAAACCCCTAGACAACGTACCACCTCGGAACTCTCTTGTTCCCTCCTGGCATGAGCAGGGAGCTCTGTCCTTTCACTCTACCTCTAAATAAAACCTGTACCTTGCTCTCCTACCTTGTCTGTTCACAAAGTTCATTCTTCAGCTCCGTGAAAAAGAACCCCGGCATCATTCTGACAGGAATTCATTTTTTGGCTGTATAGTCTTTGATCACCTCTTCTTTTGGCAATAATTTGTAATATCATTTTCTATAAAGAATATATTACAAATACAAAATATATCCAAATAAGTCCAAAATAAATTTATCCTCAACTTAACTTTTTCTTTATCCAGATACCAAATTTGTCTGTAGCTGCTGAAATAGTACTTGACACAGGCAAGTGTGGCAGTAAATGTTGTACTTGCTTACTGGCTGTTCACGAATTTTAAATTCAGGAATGCTGTTATGGAAATTAATCATAGCCAATATAAACATTAAACAGGACCTGAAAATAACTGTAAGACTATCAAGAGTTGGTCCACAGGCAGCCTAAGAAACATGGAATTTCTGTGGACTTCATATTATTCCAGTAAAAAAGTATGGACCATTATGTTATGGTATTCTAGACACTCTGTTTGCTTCAGATTTCAATGGGTGACTTTGGTGTGAAAGATGCCATATCCTATAATGTTTTAAGGCATCCAACTACCTTGCACATTGGAACAATTTTTAATGGGGAACATTAAATCAGCTTTCCCTTTGGCACAGAATGTGAACTTATGTTCCTGTATGAGTCCTTGTGAGTGTATCAGCCCCTCAGAATAAATGATTGCTTTACTTCATTGTAGATATATTTTTCACAACTTACACAGGAATTCCTGACCTACCTGTTATTTTATAAATCTTAAAATCAGTAATGAGATTATGAATATAAACTCTGGAAATATATCAAAGATAAGAAGAAAATGAGAGTGAGTCTATTAAGATTTGGGCCCCAGAGAAGTAAAAAAGTGTAACAAACTCCATTTTCATTACTTCTTATTTGTTTTATGCATATATGGGGAATGTGGATAGAATGGGTAGAATGTAGGCAACATTTACTTTCCAGATGGAACTGACCTAGAGGGTGATTTTTAGAACTTTTGCAATATTAAATTAATTTGAATGCTGGTTTCCACAGTTGTTTTCTGAGTTGAAATTGATATCCAATCATTCATTTGATGATTGAATTAGGGAACAGAGACGTAGTAGAGAAATAAAAAAGATAAGGCAAAGAATACAGGTAATAAAGGAAGCTATGTATGACTGATACTCAGGTAAAATATTTGGCATGGTGTTAAAAATCTCTACTGAAATTCAAGCTGACATCAATGACTTCCCTCTGTATGAATCTTGTGCTAAGAGCCCCTGACCTCAATATGCAAACCCTTAGCATAGTTCCACCTGCTGAGCATTTTATTGACCACGGCAAAGAACAGTCCCACTATCTCTGAATAATGAGAATTTCAGCCTGACACCTTTATCTAGGAAAAAAAAAGGCCTCTTTAAAATATAGCAGCAGCTTGAAGAGTTAAAATGTAATGCAAATAAATTATAAGCCCCACAGTGTCCTCATTCATAGACAGATAGTCCTGGTATAGTCGGAAATTTCTGTTTTAGTAGGTAATTTAGCAGAACACCTAAGAATGCCATATTTTATTATGGAAGGCTTAGAACTTTCCCCCTCTCATGATTAAGTAGTGAGTTGTGGGTCTGAATGATAATAAATTCAAATGTGCTAACAATTTTAATCTTTTATAGGTTACTCAGAGGAACCTACTGATGTGTGTGTGTGTGTATAAAGTACAAGATAGAATAGAGACTGAACAGAATAGGTTCCAAGCTTTTATAATGTGAAAATGACAGGAATTTTGAGAGAAGGAATTAATTAAGATTTAGAGGCACATAAGATTGTGAAGTCTACTAGCAAATTATATGTGAGGTTAAATTTCCTTCCATTGGCATTATGGGGTCACCTAGCCATCCATATTCAGTTAGTGCACCAGCAGGTATACAGGAGAAAGGAATGCAACTTTTCAAAATTCATCCAGTAGACAGTCTCAGAAAAAGGAAGTCAAACTGAAATCAAGGTTCTGTGCAGATGAAATGTGGGCCCACTCTAAAATATTGTAGGATCTTAAACTTGAAATTAATGTTAAGAATGCCTGACCTTAAAGTGAACTCTTGTCAGTATTAATTTGCACATCAATGCTATGTTTATATTATTCTCTCCTAAAAAACATTAAAATATAAAGAAGCTCATTATTAAAAAGCAAAGGAAGATATTAGCATGTTGTAAAGGAAATATATCTAACCAATTCTCTGCTTTGGTTTTAGCAGTAAAAAAAAATAGAAAATTCTAAGCAAAAATAGTATGAATGGAGAATGTTATGCAAAATAAGAAATGAAAACTATGGTCCTATGTATACTTCCTTTCTTAGCCAGATTTTTTTGACACTTTCTTGACTTCCTCTCTTTCCTTTTAAAAATTATCCTTAAAAAAAATTTTTTTTTAATGAAGAAGTTGATGTACAATATTATATTAGATTCAGGTGTACAACATGGTGATTCAACAATTATATAAATTATGAAATGCTCATCATGATAAGTGTAGTTTCCATCTGTCACCAGAAAAAGTTATTGCAACATTATTGGCTATATTCCCTATGCTGTGACTTATTTATTTTAAAATTGTAAGTTTGTATCTCTTTATTACCTACACATATTTCACCAATAGTCCCAACCCACACTACTATGCCAACCACCAGTTTGTTTTCTGTCTTTATGAATCTACCTCTTGTTCATTTGTTTTGCTTTGTTTTCTAAATTCCATATATAAATGAAATCATATGGCATTTGTTTTTCTCTTAGTTCACATAGCATAATAATCTCTAGGTCCATCCATGTTATCTAAATGGCAATATTGCATTCTTTCTTATGGCTGAGTGATATTCCATTATATATATCCATTATATATACATATATATCATATTTCCTTTTTCCATTCACCTATCAATGGATGAAGGTTGTTACCATATATTGGCTATTGTAAATAATCCTGCAATGAACACAGGATATAAAAAGAATAGCATATATAATATATAATAAATCATATATGTATATATATGAACAATGTATATATCTCTTCAAATTAATGTTTGTTTTCTTTTGGTGAATCCCGAGAAGTGGAATTCCTGGGTAGTATGGTACTTGTTTATAATTTTTTGAGAAATCCCCAATACTGTTTTCCATAGTGCTTGTACCAATTTACATTCCCACCAACAGTGCAGGAGAGTTACCCTTTCTCCACATTCTCACCAACACTTGTTACTTCTTGTCTTTTTGATACTAGCCATTCTGACTTGTATGAGGTGATATCTCATGGTGGTTTTGATTTGCATTTTCCTGATTATTAATGATGTTCAGTATCTTTTCATGTGTCTGTTGACCATCTGTATGTCTTCTTTATAAAAATGTCTATTCAGGTCCTCTGCCTATTTTTTAATTGGGCTTTTTCTTTTTTTGGTGTGGAGTTGTATGCATTCTCTATATATTTTGGATATTAAGCTCTTATTGAATGTATCATTTGCATAGTCTTTCTCCCATTCAGAAGGCTGACTTTTATTTTTTGATGGTTTCCTTCACTATGAAGGAGAATTATAGTTTGGGGGAGTCCCATTTGTTAATTTTTTGCTTTTGTTTCTGTTGTCTGGGGAGACATAACCAGAAAAATACTGCTAAGGCCAATGCCTAGTTATTGCCTATGTTTTATTTTAGGAGTTTTATGGTTTCAGTTCTTACATTCAAGTTTCTAAAACATTTTTAGTTTATTTTTGTGTATGGTGTAAGTGGTCTAGTTTTATTCTTTTGCATGTGGCTGCCCAGTTTTCCCAACACTCCTCCCATATCCTTTTAATCAGCTTCTATTTTGATGTGTCTCCATTAATTGACTGAAGCGCTTCTCTTACTCCTGAAAATATATGCTACAAAATCTGAAGAACACATTTTTATTTGTTGACTATTTTCTCCATCTACATACATGTTTTTATCTTGACTTCTATCATGAACACTATCCTAGTTTCCTCCTACCTCTGCCTGTGTTAACGTTTGAGTTACTTAGAGCTTGATTAGGGGTTTTAGTCTATAACTGTGCTCTATTCCTGTAGTGGTGTCAAATATTTTAACAGCATTAAATATATCTATATGCTTATGTTTATCAAATTTACATTTTAGAATAAAACTTGTCACACCAATAAACTCATAAATTCAAGTATCTTCTTGTTATAGACTATTGAAGTTTCATTCAGGTAACTTAAATATAATATGCCCTATAGGAACTCTTGATTCTGTACTTGATTCTATTACTTTCTCTCTGAAACTTTTCCTACCCTAGGCTTCTCCAAATCGTCAAATGCATCATAATCAACCAAACTTCTCAAGACACAAAGCTAAAATTCTTTCTCATTCTTCTATTCATTATCCCCATATTTACTCAAACTGTTCCCGTTATAGTCCCCAGATACATCTTAACCACACCCACTTATTTACAATTTAACCTCCATCATGGTAATCCAAATCAGCATCAGTTTTTACCTAATAAAATCATTTTCCAGATTCAAGATGGCAGTGTAAGAGGTGAGACAGAGAACTCCTCCCAAAACCACAGACAGTGAAAACAGCAACAGAAAAGAAGGCTGCACCAGACTGCATACAAACTGCACGAACAGAGAAGACCTCACAAAACAGGGTAACATACCAAAGCCTTGATCTGCCGGGACTCAGGCCCTTTCCCCAGCCAAGATCACCAGAAGGAAGAAGAGAAACGGAGAGGGGATGGGGTGGACAGGGTGGAAGCCAGGGACTGCTGAACACCCAGCCCTGGAGATATGCTTTGCAAGCAGAAACCTACATTGTGTGGTGCTCTGGAGGATGGGGAGCTGGGACAGGTGGAGTGCTTGAGAGAACGAGACTCCGGCCATTTGCAGAGGACAGGATCCACACCCGGCCACTCTAGGACAAGCGAAAGGCAGGCAGTCTGAGAGACTTCCTAGCAGCGAGAGGGCTGCTAAAGGGGTGGGGTTTGCATGGAGCTTGCTGTGTGGGAGAAGGAATAGAGGGACAAGGTTGTCTGGGCGTGCACTGCCCAGCAGATTGGGAACTTTGAGGAGCTTCAGGCACTCCATCCCCCTGGCTAGATACTCAGCTCCGAGGCCCCCCACTGTGACACACAGCCTGCAGAGCCTTCCTCCTGGCCTGAGAGCACCAGCTCGCAAACCAGCAGTCACTCCTCTGGCATCCCACCAGTCAGAGGGAGGCCCCACCTACAACAGCTAGAGACACAAAACACAGAGGCTTACACTTCTGTGCTTGGCGCACTGGCTCTGATACAGGAGACAGGCACAACAGATGGGAATCAGGAAACAGATCTTTCCCTCCACCAGGCACAAGCTCCACTCCCCTATGAACCCAACCTCACTCTAGGGGCTGAGCAGCTCCAGAGACTACAGCTCCTGGGCACTAGGGGGCACCACACAGAAATATGAAAGGTCAAAAGAACATGGTTCAGACCAAAATCTCACAAACCCCAGAAAAAGGGCCAAATGAAACTGAATTTACCAATTTCCTGAAAGAGAGTTCAAAATAAAAATTATAAACATGCTTATGGAGGTACAGAAAAATATTCAAAAACTCAGGAACGAAATTAAGATGGAGATTCAATCATTAAGAAATTCCATATCTGAAATGAAACATACAAGGGAAGGATTTAAAAGCAGATTACACCTAGTAGAAGAGACAGTAAATGGAACAGAAATTAGAGAAGATGAATACAAAGAAGCTGAAGCACAGAGAGAAAAAAGAATCTCTAAGAATGAAAGAATATTGAGAGAACTGTGTGACGAATCCAAGCAGAGCAATATTTGAATAATAGGGTTAACAGAAGAAGAAGAGAGAGAAAAGGGGTTAGAAAGTGTCATTGAGGAGGTAATTGCTAAAAAATTCCCCAGTCTGGGGAAGGAGATAGTATCTCAAGCCATGGAGATGCAGAGATCTCCCAACACAAAGGACCCAAGGAAGACAACATCAAGACATATAATAGTTAAAATGGCAAAGATCAAGGATAAAGACAGGCTTTTAAAAGCAACTAGAGAGAGAAAAAAGATCACATACAAAGGAAAACCCATCAGGCTATCATCAGATTTCTCAACAGAAACCTTACAGGCCAGAAGGGAAACCTTCAAAACAGAAGAGAGTGGTATGATATATTTAATGCAATGAAGCAGAGGGACTTGAACAAAGAATACTCTACCCGGCAAGGATATCATTTAAATCTGAAGGAGGGATTAAACAATTTTCAGATAAGTAAAAGCTGAAAGAATTTACTTCCCTCAAACCACCTCTACAGTGCATTTTGGAGGGACTCCTATAGACAGATGTATTCCTAAGGCTAAATAGATGTCACTCAAGGGATAGACAATGAGTACAGAATATGATTCATAACATACAAAGAATGGAAGAAGAAGAAAACAGAGGAAAAAAAGAATCTTTAGGTTGTGTTTGTAATAGCATATGAAGTGAATTAAATTAGACTGTTAGATAGTAAGGGAAATTACCCTTGAAACTTTGGTAACCACAAATCTAAAGCCTACAATGGCAATAAGTACATACCTATTGAGAATCACCCTAAATGTAAATGGTCTGAATGAACCAATCAAAAGACGTAGAGTCACTGAATGGATAAAAAAACAAGACCCATCTATATGCTGCCTACAAGAGACTCACTTCAAACCCAAAGACATACACAGACTGAAAGTAAAGGGAAGGAAAAAGATATTTCATGCAACTAATAGGGAGAAAAAAACAGGAGTTGCAGTACTGTATCAGACAAAATAGACTTCAAAACAAAGAAAGTCACTAGAGACAAAGAAGGTTATTATGTAATTGGTAAAGTGGTCAGTCCAACAAGAGGATATAACCATTATAAATATCTATGCATCCAACACAGGATCACCTACATATGTGAAAGAAATACTAACAGAATTAAATGGGGAAGCAGAATGCAATTCATTCATTTTAGGAGACTTCAACACACCACTCACTCCAAAGGACAGATCAACCAGACAGAAAACAAACAGACATAGGCACTGAAAAACGTATTAGATGGACCTAACGGACATGGTGTAGACGGACCTAATGGACATCTACAGAACACTCCATCCAAAAGAAACAGGATACATATGCTTCTCAAGTGCCATTGGAACATTTTCAAGAATAGATCATATACTGGGCCACAAAAAGAACCTCTGTAAAGTCAAAAGATTGAAATTGTACCAACTAGCTTCTGAGATCACAAAGGTATGAAACTAGAAATAAATTACTCAAAGAAAATGAAAAAGCCCACAAACACACGGAGGCTTCACAAAATGCTCCTAAATAATCAATGGATCAATGACCAAATAAAAACAGAGATCAAGCAATATATGGAGGCAAATGACAACAATAGTTCAACACCACAAAATCTGTGGAACACAGTGAAGACCATGCTATGAGGGAAATATATTTCAATACAGGCCTACCTCAGGAAAGAACAATCCCAAATAAACAGTCTAAACTCCCAAATAAACAGTTAACGAAACTAGGAAAGGAAGAACAAATGAGGCCCATAGTTAGTTGAAGGAGGGACAAAATAAACATTAAAGCAGAAACAAATAAAACTGAGAAGAATAAAATAATAGAAAGAATCATTGAAAGCAGAAGTTGTTTCTTTGAGAAAATAAACAAAACAGATAAAACCCGAGCCAGACTTATCAAGAAAAAAAGAGAATCTACACACATAAACAGAATCAGGAATGAGAAAGGAAAAATCACTAAGGACAACACAGAAATACAAAGAATTATGAGAGAATACTATGAAAAATTATATGCTAACAAACTGGATAAACTAGAAGAAATGGACAACTTTCTAGAAAAATACAACCTCCCAAGGCTGACCCAGGAAGAAACAAAAACCCTGAATAGACCAATTACCAGCAAAGAAATTGAATTGGTAATCAGAAAACTACCTAAGGACAAAACACCTGGACCAGATGGTTTCACTGCTGAATTTTATCACACATTTAGTGAAGACCTAATACCCATCCTCCTTAAAGTTTTCCAAAAAGTAGAAGAGGGGGGAATACTCCCAAACTCATTCTACAAGGCTAACATCACTCTAATACCAAAACCAGGCAAAGATACTACAAAAAAAGAAAATTACAGACCAATATCCCTGATGAACATAGATGCAAAAATACTCAACAAAATATTAGCACACCAAATTAAAAAATACATCAAAAAGATCATCCATCATGATCAAGTGGGATTCATCCCAGGGATACAAGGATGGTACAACATTCGAAAATCCATCAACATCATCCACTACATCAATAAAAAGAAGAACAAAAACCACATGATCATCTCCATAGATGCTGAAAAAGCATTTGACAAAATTCAACATCCATTCATGATAAAAACTCTCAATAACATGGGTATAGAGGGCAAGTACCTCAATATAACAAAGGCCATATATGACAAACCCACAGCCAACATTATACTTAACAGTGAGAAAATGAAAGCTTTTCCTTTAAGATTGAGAACAAGACAAGGATGCCCACTCTCCCCACTTTTATTCAAGATTGTTTTATAGGTCCTAGCCATGGCAATCAGACAACACAAAGAAATAATAGGCATCCAGATTGGTAAAGAGGAAGCCAACTGTCCCTGTTTGCAGATAACATGATATTGTACATAAAAAAAACCCCTAAAGAATCCACTCCAAAACTACTAGATCTAATATCTGAATTCAGTAAAGTTGCGGGATACAAAATTAATACACAGAAATATGTTACATTCCTATACACTCATAATGAACTAGGAGAAAGAGAAATCAGGAAAACAATTCCATTCACAACTGCATCAAGAGGAATAAAATACCTAGGAATAAACCTAACCAAGGAAGTAAAAGACTTATACTCTGAAAACTCCAAGACACTCATGAGAGAAATTAAAGAAGATACCAATAAATGGAAACACATCCTGTGCTCATGGATAGGAAGAATTAATATTGTCAAAATGACCATCCTGCCTAAAGCAATCTACAGATTCATTTCAATTCCTATCAAAATACAACAGCATTCTTCAATGAACTAGAGCAAATAGTTCTAAAATTCATATGGACCCACAAAAGACCCCAAATAGCTAAAGCAATCCTGAGAAGGAAGAACAAAGTGGAGGGAATTAGGCTCCCTGACTTCAAGCTCTACTACAAAGCCACAGTAATCAAGACAATTTGATACTGGCACAAGAACAGACCTGTAGACCAATGGAACAGACTAGAGAGCCCAGATATAAACCCAAGCATATATGGTCAATTAATATACAATAAAGGAGCCATGGATATACAATGGGGAAATGACAGCCTCTTCAATAGCTGGTGTTGGCAAAACTGGACAGCTACCTGTAAGAGAATGAAACTGGATTACTGTCTAACCTCATACATAAAAGTAAACTCAAAATGGATCAAAGACCTGAATGTAAGTCATGAAACCATAAAACTCTTAGAAATAAACATAGGCAAAAATGTCTTGGACATAAACATGAGCAACTTCTTCATGAACATATCTCCCCAGGCAAGGGAAACAAAATCAAAAATGAACAAGTGGGACTATATCAAACTAAAAAGTTTCTGTACAGCAATGGACACCATCAATAGAACAAAAAGGCATCCTACAGTATGGGAGAATATATTCATAAATGACATATTCAATAAGGGGTTGACATCCAAAGTATACAAAGAGGTCACACACCTCAACAAAAAAAAGCAAAGGAGCCAATTAAAAAATGAGCAGAGAAGCTGAACAACATTTCTCCAAAGAAGAAATTCAGATGGCCAACAGGCACATGAAAAGATGCTCCACATCGCTAATCATCAGAGAAATGCAAATTAAAACCACAATGACATATCACCTCACACCAATAAGGATGGCTACCATCCAAAAGACAAACAACAACAAATGTTGGCAAGGATGTGGAGAAAGGGGAACCCTCCTACACTGCTGGTGGGAATGTAAGCTAGTTCAACCATTGTGGAAAGCCGTATGGAAGTTCCACAAAAAACTCAAAATAGAAATACCATTTGGCCCAGGAATTTCACTCCTAGGAATTTACCCTAAGAATGCAGAAGCCCAGTTTGAAAAAGACATATGCACCCATATGTTTATCACAGTACTCTTTACAATAGCCAAGAAATGGAAGCAATCTAAGTGTCCATCAGTAGATGAATGGATAAAGAAGATGTGGTGCATATACACAATGGAACATTATTCAGCCATAAGAAGAAAACAAATCCTACCATTTGCAACAACATGGATGGGGCTAGAGGGTATTATGCTCAGTGTAATAAGCCAGGCGGAAAAAGACAAGTATTAAATAATTTCATTCATCTGTGAAGTATGAGAACAAAGCAAAAACTGAAGGAACAAAACAGCAGCAGACTCACAGAACCGAAGAATGGACTAACAGTTACCAAAGGGAAAGGGACTGGGGAGGATGGGTGGGAAGTGAGGGTACGTGGGAAAAGGGGCATTAGGATTAGCACACATAATGGGGGAGGGGCATATGGAGAAGGCACTATAGCACAGAGAAGACAGGTAGTGATTCTATAGCATTTTACTACGCTGATGGACAGTGACTGTAATGTGGTATGTGGTGGGGACTTGATAATAGGGGAGTCTAGTACCATAATGTTGCTCATGTAATTGTACATTAATAATACCAAAATAAAAAATAATAATAATTTTCTAACTGATATCAGCATTTTAATTTTTATTAACTAATTGTGCACATAGCAGCCAGTATGTTTTCTTTTAAACTTGAATTAGAGGTTGCTTAAAACATTCTGACGACATTTTATTGCAGTAGAATGAAATAAAAATCTTTGCCTGCCTTGTACAATCCCTTCTGACTTGATGCTGCCAACCTTTCCAACCTCCTTCATGACTTCCTCCCTTTCACTTTCCACAGTCCAGTCCAATTCTTCTTCCCAGTTTTTCAAATATACCGAGTTATCTCAACTCAGTGTTTATCTTGTGTTCTTTTGTTCCTGCTTTTAACATGTTTGCCTATTAGTTCATTAATTTTTGCTAGTTCATTAAAATTGAATGGAAAACACACATTTTTCAGAGAATTACTGGCCTATTAAATGACTCTGAAACTACCAACCTATTTTATTTTGAGTGATGCTGGCAGATATCTCAAAATGAGAAGCAAATTTCTCTGGACTCCAGGCTGAGAATTATTATGAACATCATAACCTTTAAATATAGAGATGAATAAATAAACAACAGGACCTCAGTGATCCTGTGTTCCTGCTCAGTATAAAGATAAATTTACAAAGAAAAACCACAGAAGTCATGGTTAAGTTTTTGAGAAGATTGCTGTCCAGCAGAGTTAGACAAAACTGTTTACTACTGATTGATTTTCTTAGGAGAGAAAGAAGAGAGAACCAGCCAAAGAGCCTTTACTAAACCCTTAAGTTCATTTGCACTCTTCCTTTTCCTTACCTCCCCTCTAACGAAATAGCTCATAAATTGGGGTCAAATATATTAGTCAGTAATTTAAAGTAGTCACTGAATTTCCAAGAAAAAGAAGCAAGTTGTAAGTTGTAATTATAAAAATGACTATCAGCTGCACCAATCACCTCTTTGTCCACAGATTGACTCATTCACTCAACCTTCAAAGTTTAATCAACTGGGCTGCTGAAGGCAAAAGCCCCTTTTCCATCCAGAAAAGTGTGTGTTTAGTCATTTTCCAACTGTCTTTCATGATGTAGTTCAAGTTCTACCTTTCCAAAAATGCTCTTGCAGACCACTTCCGCTTCTACGCGACTTGTTCTGAACCACTCTGCTCTATCGGTATGGCCATTTGATCACCTCTTTGTCTTATCTGTCTGCCAAATTATTTATGAGTAGATTCTTCTTCGCCAGTGACATTCTAAATGCACTGAACTCAGTAATAATGTACTTTATTTGCTTATTTACTTGATATATTTTTCAATGCTATCTAGTCCTAAGCATTTGTTTTACGATAAAGAATGTTTCATTCAGCTAATGGTTATTGAATTCTGCCATGAGAATATAATGTACCACAGTACACTGTAAATATAGTGTTTATAACATATATATATTACATGTTATATATAAAATATATAAAGGCTTAATATATAAAGTATTGTTCTTTGTTTTACATTCTCACTGTAAAGTTATGACATAGACACTACTTCCCCACCACCACCAATTTACAGATGAAAAAACTGAAATACAGTCGCACTAAATAACTTGCTCAAGGTCACACATTTTGTAAAGAATAGGGCCAAGATTTAAACCCAGGGAGTCTCTCTCAAGTTGTGTGTTACTGATTCCTTCACTTACTGCACCTACAATCTTGCGATGAACACAACTGAATGAGAAATTACAAGACTACATAAATACATTAGCAGGGTACAGACAATATACTATAGCAGCATAAAGAAAAATACTTAATGTAGAACTACAAGTCCAAGGTCTATATATTTCTGTAGGTATGAATTATATATAAATTGTGTGTGTGTGTATATGTATAAATCATATTGAATATATACATTATACACATACATACCATATTAGCCCTTCAAGGTAGTTTTGATCTTCAATGTTTCTAGCTTTTGCCTAGTAACAGTTCTGCATTTAAACCATTTAAAAATGGATTTACAAAAATAAAGTCACTGCCTTGTCATCAGCAAAATCTTATCACTTACATTTTCCAGCCTAACCTATTAAAAATAATAGGTTTAGATTATTTTATTGTGTAAAATATAAATATTCTTCTAAAATTATAAATACTAATTTCTTCTAGAATGGAGATCACCATTTGCCTTCAAAGTCATATAAAATATATTGCATACATTCAAATATTTGTCTCCTGAAATAATAATCCTATCTAGAGTATTTACCAAATAAAATCCAGAAGTTATTCAAACCATATTAATCTTTTAGCAAAGAAATTTCAAAATTTTTACAATTGCCTTGCAAATGGAGCATTATGGATATGTAACAATTGTACTTAATTTTTCAAGTTTGAAAGTTCTCACAGTGCTTCCAAGAGTTTGCTTTATTTGTCATCTGTGAGAAGAACCAAAATTCCACACTCAACTTCTCTCAGCATTCTTTGATCCCAAGGAATAAATTATTCATTCAAGAGATTATTTTCATTATCCATTGAATGTTTGTATATTAAACACTGACAATATAAAAGTAATATTGGCATCAGAGAATCCAGAGTCTAGTGGAGGATTTTGTTTTAATTCTTTTCAGATGACAAATCAGTACAGTGTAAGTCTGAGCCTCATTTCCTCCCAAACGCCCCAGAGAGGAAAAGCCTGATATCCAGAGAAAGGCTGGTGTGGAGGAGAAGCCCTAGATAGCTGAACAGAGTAAAGCTCTGAGCAGGGCTCCCTCACTGCAGAACTCCAGGAGACACAGTCACTTTGTCTCCTACAAAAGTAACACTCTCTGGAGTTGGTAGTTCACAGCATGCTTGACGACACTTGGCAGCCCTGACTAGGACTTCAGTTTATGCTCCAAATAAGTTTCAATAAATTAATTATAGAGAAATAAATAAATAAAGGCCATTTCTCTTAGCTTCAGAAGCACTTGATTTTTCAAGATAACAGAAAAAAATCCATCATTATGAAATTCAACATTTACATTACAGACCATTAATGATTAGTTTAAGTGACTGTTTTCAAGTAACCATGCCTGCTGGGGGACATGGAGCCAAACTTCTGTGAATGATTTCATCTTGTTCTTCAATAAAGCTTTTAATTATGGATACTTTAAAGTGCATTACATTAATTAGCCATTTGCTCAGCAGGCTGCCTCCCAGGGCTCCTTCTTCCAGTCCCCTGGACTCTGTGGCAGGACCTGGCAGTAGCTACAGCAAGAGTAAGAGTTCAGATGTCTGAAAATAGAATTCAGTGATTTTTAGCCAACATGAAGAAGATAGATATGAGTGCAAGAAAAAGAATGCATTGTTCTGCAAAACACTGCTTCATTTCTCAAACACAGAGGGAGGACAGAGAGGAATAGATTGTTTCTCAGGCTTAAAATAGAGGTTTACAAAGTAGTTCTATTTTTTTTGTACCATACATCATTACTTTAATATTATTTGGATAGGAAATTGATTTAACTCAATTGCCCTTAACTGAATTCAGGGCATTTTAGTCACGCAAACAGGAAAGAGTGGATGGAGTGCACTAGCATGTGAGTTATTAGGGTTGAGGCAGAGAAGAAATGTTCCACCCACCCAGCTGCCCATTAGGACCATTACTTTTCCCATCCATAATTATATTCTATTCACAATTTTATTCTCTTTGCAGGGATACGTAATCTAACTTTGAGAGTTTTCTTTCCAAAGCTATAACATGTGAAAGCCTCAAATTTCAAGTGCCTTGTTGAAATGCTCAACAGTTCTCCCCTAAACTGTTGGTTCCTTTGGACTACAATTTCAATTTCCAATTTAGGAGCCTAAAAGTCTTGGTTTGGAAATATTTTCATTGTTATCCTTTCTACATAGCATAACCATGAATTTGTTACAGGAAATGTGGCACACACACAAACATAGAAGACCCAAGAACTTGGGAAGCCAGGACTACTGCAGGGCCAAATTTGATGTCAATTTGCAGTCTTGGTAAAACAAAACACAGCATCTGTCATATGGTTCTGGGCGGCCATCCCCACTACTGTCAACTTCTCTCTTTTGTATCCTCCTGTCCTATTCTCCCTGTACAAGCAGGACAATATTGCTAATGATGGCATGATACAGCTACCTCATCCAAGATGTAAGTTCCACAGTTCCTGGTTTTGTATTGTGAAGTTATCCTAGGTAATTCATTTATTTTTAACATTGGCTAGTCAGGCCTTAAATGTCAAATATCAATTTGCATGGACGGGCATACATCAGAAGGGTTGCCAAGTAGAAAGTTAAGATTTTTTAAAAACATATATGACTATAAATAAGGTTAAGAGAGAAAATATATATTGAGTACATTTCCCCTTGTCAAATCATTTCAATTTGTGCCATAAGCCAACAATGATGATAGCTTTTCTGGGAAAAGCTTGCTCAGTGTAAGATTGTCTCAATATTTTAAGTGCAGACTTCAGAAATGGACTGTGTAAATGATCCTGCTCAGACAGAGAAGAGAAAGCAAATGCACTGTGATCCCATGGAAGCCTCCTGCAAAGCGTTTCTGGTGCTCAGATGTTCCCAGAAAGGGAAGGACTGTGCAGGGCCCACTGGGTGGACTTTCCCTGGTGTTAGTACTCAGAGCCCTTGAACATGGACTAAAACTTTTATTTTGCAATTCCACAGTGTTTCATCCTAACATGTTTTTGGTTAGAGAAAAACTGGAGTATGCAGACCTTTTATCCTCCAAATCTCTGCTGTAAGCATGAGCATAGGTACTAAGAGGAAAATGCCTTGTATGTGAAAAGTGGCATAGTTTACAAAAGGGCTTATTACAAACGGTCATTTGCCCTTATCCTTTAACAAATGCGTTAAGGAAGAATTATTGACTCTACTTTTAAAATGAAGAAACTGAGACTCAGAGAGGTGAAGAAGTTTGCTCTGGATCATACAACAAAGCTCAAATGCAAGTATTATATTTATAAATTCAGTTTTCTCTTAACTTACTGCACACACTCTATATTTACATGAAACTTAAAAGAATTCTGTATCATCCTAAAGACTTCCTAAAAATTTACTAGTAACACAAAGAAAATAAACAACAGATATGCCAGGAACTAGCTTGTTTTCCCTGTTTTTGTGGGGAGCTCTTGTCTCATTTGATAGGAACACTGAGTAACTAGAGAAGAGTCCTAAAACAGAGGATAATTCCCTATAATCAAAGAATAGAATTACATTAATTTGTTTCTAGTGCACCAAAATATGTCTTAAGAACAAAGTGGCTGCTGAGCTGAGGCTGCATTTATGGTGGTGATACACACAGGCATACTCATACTGTGAGGCACAAACTCAAGTTATTGTCATCAGAGTATGTGGGGCAGTGACAGTGAAACAAAAGGACAGGGTGTTTTGGGTTCTCCCAGATTTATTTATTTTCCAAGCTTCTTCATATTTTTGACTCAGTAGGTAATTTTTAAATTATCTAACCACAGTTTTAAGATGTCTGTTAGTTACTATTCTGCCTGAAAATAGTGTTAAACAGATGTTAGAGAATATCTTGAGTTGTTTAGGGGTCATTATACACAAAAAATTTCCCTTCTTTATAACATGTTTTTTATTTGCATAAAAAAGATATTTATTTGAAATAATCAGTTCTACTCTACTCAAAATTTAATTCCAATATTTTAGAAAATTTTAATGAATATAAGTTAGCATCCACTGTGTTCTCTCTCATGTCTCCTTGTTTGTTTTTTTCTTTTCTCTGATTTCTTTTGGGATATTGCTTTATAACTGTTTTCTTTTCATCCCAAAATATTCTCTAGGTTTGCAAAGAGATGCAAATAAATATAAAATTCCTAAAGATACTATGAAAAAATTATTAGAACTAATAAATGAATTCAGTAATGTCACAGGATACCAAATTAACATACAGAAATTGGTAGCATTTCTATACACTAATAACAAGTTACCAGAAAGAAAAATTATGAAAACAATCCCATTTAACAATTGCATCAAAAAGAACAAATACCTAGAAATAAAATTAACCAAGGAGGTAAAAACCTATGCTTTGAAAACTGTAAGACATTGATGAAAGAAGTTAAAGAAACAAATAAATGGAAAGATTTAACATGTTCATGGATTGGAATAATATTGTTATAACGTTCATACTACCCAAAACAATCTATGGATTGAGTGCAACCAACGATCAAAATACCAATGGTCTTTTTCACAGAACTGGAACAATAAATCCTAAAATTTGTATGGAACCACAAAATATCCCAAATAGCCAAAGCAATACTGAGAAAGAAAAACAAAGATGGAGGTATCGCACTCTCTGGTTTGAAATTATATTACAAAGCTATAATAATGAAAACGGTGTGGTACAAAATGAAAACAGACACATAGATAAATGGAATAGAAAAGTGCCCAGAAATAAATGAATTCATACATGTGATTAATCTTGACAAGGGATGCAAGAATATACAAAGGAGAAAGAACTTCTTCAATAAATGGTGTGGGAAAACTGGGCAGCTATAAGCAAAAGAATCAAACTGGGCCACTATCTTATATCATATACAAAAATAAATTCAAACTGGATTAAAGACTTAAATTTAAGACCTGAAACCTTAAAACTCCTAAAAGAAAACATAGGCAGTAAGCTCTTTGACATTAATCTTAGCAATATTTTTTTTGGACCAGGCTCCTCAGGCAAGTACAACAAAAGCTAAAATAAATATAGAGATTACATCAAACTAAAAAACTTGCACAGTGAAGAAAACCATCAACAAAACAAAAGATAATCCACTGAATGAGAGAAATTTTCAAGTCATACATCTGCTAAGAGATTAATATCCAAAATATATAAAGAACTTACATAATTTAATATCAAAAAAACAAACCAATAGAAAATGGGCAGAGGACCTGAGTAGACATTTTTACAAAGAAGACATACAGATGGCCAACAGATGCATGAAAAGATGCTCCACATCACTAATCATCAGGGAAATGAAAATCAAGACAAAAATGAGATATTACCTCATACCAGTCAGATTGGCTATCACCAAAAAAAGACAAACAAAACAAGTGTTGGGAAGGATGTGGAAAAAAGGGAACTCCCACACACTGTTGGTGACAATATAAATAGGTGCAGCCACTATGGAAATTAATACGGAGGTTCCTCAAAAAATTAGAATTGGAACTAACATACAATCCGGCAGTTCAACTTCTGGGTATTTGTCGGAAGAAAATGAAAACACCAATTTGAAGAGCTATATGCAGTCCTATATTCATTGCAGCATTATTTACAATAGCAAAGTTATGGAAGCAATGTAAGTGTTCATTAGATGAATGGACAAAGAATATGTGATACATATGTCACATAAAGATAAAGAATATGTGTATGTATGTGTGTGTATATATACACACACATACATACACACACACACAGTGTAATACTACTCAGCTACAAAAAAAAAAATCTTGTCATGTGCAGCAACATGGATGAACCTGGAAGTATGCTAAATGAAATAAGTCAGACAAAGAGAAATATTGTATGATTTCACTTATACTTAGAATCTAAAAAACAGACAAGTAAACAAAACAGAAACAGACTCATGGATACAGGAAACAAATTGTTGGTTACAAGAGGAGGAAGGGGTTAACAGACAGGAGGAATAGGTGGAGATGAAGAGTTATAACCTTCAAGTTATAAAATAAACAAGTCACAGGATTATAATGTATAGCATAGGGAATATAGTCAAAAATATTGAAATAACATTGTGTGGAGACAGATGGTAACTAGACTTACTGTAGATATCATCTGGTAATGTATAAAAATACATTAATATTATATACACCTGAAACTAATAGGATATTGTATATTAATCACACTTCAATAAAAAAATTAAAAATTAAAATGTAAAATTAAAAAAAGAGAAGTTTAAGCCAAATCTCCTTCTCTTCACTGCTTTATCTCTCAAAGTATCACTCTCTTTCTTTACTCCTTTATTAGCAAATATATTGAAAATGTGGTTTCCATTTTTTCCTCAGTATTTTGCCTTCCATTCAACTAAGTGCCACTGATGTCTATGGACTATGATGTTCATGGGTACCTTTAATTAGCACTGACTTCTCTTTCCTTGAGCTCTCCTTGTAGGATTTCCTCAACTATTAACTATGACAGTAGCTTCTAGGCTATAGCTTCACTTCTCACCTCCTTTCTGCCCATTTCCTTCTCATATGTCCTGCTCATTAATTTACTACTGAAACATTTCTCAAGACTGCCTATATTGGCCTGCTTTCCTAAAGCCCCTCAACATTTCTTATTTGAATAACAACAATCGCTTATTTAAACAGTGCCTCTATTTCCATCTATCTTTTCCTTTCACTACAAGGATGGGACATATCTTTCTAAAATATAAATATGTGTGACACTCTTTTATTGAAATTCCTCAATAATATCTGAAAAAGGAAGGAATTTAAAATATAAAAATATTTATGGGTCAATATTAAATAAAACAGTAAAAATATGGTATGCCGTGTTAGATTAACTAGGTAAGCAGAATACATGTATGTAGTTGGCAATACACAAACTTCTAAATAGTTCTGAATTATTGTGGAGGATGCAAAAAATATTTTAATGTTATTTTTTTCTACTGATTTTTTAGTGTAACTTTAAAGTTAAGTAATAAAAATATGTTTTCAATACTTGTGTTGCCTAACATACTTAAAGTGCATAAACACAATACAGAAAATTCTTTCAAAGCCAAACTTAACGTAATTTTTCCCAGAATAAAAAATTAACTGTATCCAGACAGAAAATGCTATTCAACTTTTGAAAAACATATCTTAATTCCTCTTCCTATAGTTGGCACATGTATATTTCAGTGCTTGTCTGTTATTTCTGTCCTATACTCTACCCAAATTTTCTAGGCAGTAAGTTTTTTATCATCTATGTTTATAATGCTCTGTTCAGCCATAAAAAATAAGGAAATACTGCCATTTGCAACAACATAGATAGTTCTTCAGGATATTATGCTAAGTAAAATAAGTCAGAGAGAGAAAGACAAATACTGTATGATCTCACTGATGTATGGACTCTAAAAACAAACAAACACATTTTAAAAATGCTGAATTCCTAGATCAGAGATCTTATTGATGGGTACCAGAGGTTGGGGATGGGGAATGGGGACGTAGGGGAAGGTGTTCAAAAGGTTCCAATTTCCATTTATAAGTAAGTTCTGGGGATATAATGTACAGCATGGCATCCATAGTTAATGATATTGTATTGTACACCTGAAAGTTGCTAAGAAAGTAGATTTTAAAAATCCTCACCAGAAAATAAATTGTAATTATGTGAAGTGGTAGATGTTGACTGACTTACTGTGGCAATCATTTCACAATATATACATATGTCAAAGCATTATGATGTTGTAATCTATTGGACTAACAATGTTATAAGTCAATTATATCTCAATAAAACTGGAAAAAGAAGAAAGGCATCTTTGACATATTGGGTTCATCACTGGACCAGACCTCCTTGAAATTACAGACCTTAATTTTTCATTTTTGAATTTCTCTTTTAACCTAAAAACTTCCTCAGAATACTGCCTCTCCCTCCATAAAACCTTTCATCCCCCTAACCCCTAACCCCAGTATAAAGCATAGTATCTTAACTGTTGCAGGATCTAGAGCTTTCTGCTGAAATGTGATATTCCTTAGGACCTTATAATGGTTTTAAGTTAAAACAGAAGTAACATTGTTAACATAAATAAATAAGTATATAAATAAAGCAGAACCCAAATAAAGTTGTGACCTCTAGTCCAGTCTAATGTGTAGAAAAGCTAACCTTGGAGAATCTTTTCATTTTTGATTATGTGAAATAGTTACTAGATCTCAGAAAGGTATCAGAGAGCTACAGTGAAGACATACAAGAACCAAGAATCTAATGAATAAGCCCTAGTCGTGTAAAGCTATCATGAGGAATATGGGTTTCCTTGGTGAAGGACTATTCTGAGTCTTCCATAAGGTGCTGAAGTGTTTAGTATGGTGCCTGCCCCTCTTATGTGTTCAACGAGTATTATGCATTATTATAACATTTATTGGGTCCCGGTTGTATGTCATCAACTGCTTCCTCTGAATGTATGATACTAATTCTTGACTCATTGCTCTGAATTGCTTGATTTTAAATCCAAATAGCCTCTATTCAAATTTTAATACAAGCCATCATACTGAAGCAGTAACTCATCCTTGCTTATTTTGCCTTACTCTAAAGTACATGGAAAAAGTCACCTTTTTATAAGATAATTCCTGAGCTCATATCCAGTTTCATTCAATATTTTCATCTGGATCTTCAATATTATTATTATTGGTCCCCTTAAAGTTCATGTGTTGTGATAACCAAACCATAGGGTAAAGTTTCAAAATTTGATAGTTGTATTATATATTTATTGTAATATCTCCTTTTTAAAAAGAAAAAACACAAGTTGTTAACTGAGAAAAATCAGTAAAAGTTAAAAGCAGAAAATTTGGAAAACACAATGAGCAACATTAATTTAGCATATTTTCAAAATATGAGGTTTAGTTTGGAATCAGTTATAAATGCACTATTCCAAAAACAATTTAATAATCAACTACACAATCACATTCAAAAAACAATGAATAAGTATTTAACAATGAACTTAGAGCTGTAATTATCAGTAAGTCCTTACAGTGTGTATTTTTTTTATAGAAAATTAATGAAATAAAGAAATAAGATCAGACTCTGCCCAGCTTTCCAAACAATACAGTCTTGGATCTTACATAGATTTGGACTCTAAGAAAACATGCTGCTGACTCTTGACTGAGGGTATGGAAAGGGTTTAAACATTTTCTGTATGGACTTTATGAAGAAAGCATTTAAATGACAATACATTTACTAGGCTAGTGCATACAAAATTAGACTTAAGTTTATGTTAATTGAAAGGAACAAGAAGCCTTACCTTGAACTTGGCCACAACTACAGTAGTTTTAGTTATTTTTTTATTGTTAGGTTATTAACTAAAAGTACATACATTTGAAATGGTTAATTTCATTCAATGTTAAATCACCCTTTGCTCTTACTATGGATAGAGAGAAAGAACACACATGAATATGAATGCAGAGCCTGTAAATGAAGAAGGCACAAGGGGAGTAAATAGGGAATTAGGAGCTACTAATCATCATAATAACACCCTTAGATTAATACATTGAGGCATTATTATCTAAATAATTTTTCATTTGGCAGTATTTGACTTGTTTAACAAGAACACTTTTACATCATCTTTGCCTTTGAATTTTCTTAGCCAGAAAATACTGCAACTATAAGCCATATTCCTTGTAGGTTCCAAGACCAAATCATGAGAACTTAGTTTAATGACAGGCTTTCCTTTTGTGTGGTATGCAATTTCATCTTAAGTAGAACTATACAGCTGCATCTTAGTGCCTCCACCTATAAAGAAAGGTAAATGTACTGTCACCTACTTGCAAGTACACAGAATCAGTAAAGCACATTTAGATTATCTATAAACTGAGGTAGTATTGCGATTTTAGAGTACTTCCCTTCACAGATAATCTTTCAGTAAGTGATAAGTTATTGCCATTCCAATATACATATTTAAATAGCCACCCTCCTCTCACCTCCCCAGTCTCTCCTTACTTTTCCTTTCAAGCATGTGTTAATATCACTTTTATTTTCATATCATTTAAATAAGCACTGAACTTTTACTGTCTTTATTCCTCTGAATTGCATTACCTATATCACCATCAAATATCAAGTGCCTACTATGTAAAGGAAATTTCCAAATGACAGAATAAAGTGGGTTTGAGGGGAAATCAACTTTACTTTTTCCCACAAGTTCAAATGCATGATTAACAGCACCTCACAGAACCATGTTTAACTATGATTCACAGAAATTCCTCTTAAAAAATGGTTCATTTTTTAAAGAGAAAATGTAACATGGCAGACTTCCCATTTCCTTGACCAAGTACTAATAATACCACATCTTCTTCTTCACTATAACCAAATCAATAGGCCTATCCCCACTTGAGAAGCACAAGCAACACACCTTTGAATTAATGGAAGTTATAGGTACCCATATATTCCAGTGTACTTTTTTGTGGGGAGCCGGATATGCAACAGCCATAGTAACTCCATCTTACGTTGTGGCAGCCTAACAGCTGCACAGATTATCTTTGTTTGATTGCTACGTCATTTCCTCTTGGCCATGAGTTAAGTTTTGTATTCTGAGTTAAGTTTCATGTTCTTCAGTGTAGCATTTCTGAGAAATCAGCTGATGCCCTGACGTCAGTGTTACCATGGACACTAGGGCAGGACTAATTCTGCCTATAAATACTGTAGCCCTGCCTAATAAAGTTGAGACTTGATCAGGAAATTGTCTTGTCTCCATTCTTTGTGTCTCTTGTTCCCTATTAGAATTCCCACTCCCTCTCTCCAGGTCTTCGTTGATGTCCCATGGGCCGGGACAAGTGGCGCCCAACGTGGGGCTCGAGCACGGGGGATCCAGTGAGGAACACAGATCGGAGAAGGGCCCAAAAGAGTAAAATAAAATTAGCGACCGCGTCGGGGGAACCTGCCCAGACGAAAGAGTCCAGTAAGTGATCTGTGATATGGGACAAGGATTAAGTAGTAGAGAAGCTTTTGTTAATAGTTTAAAGGAAGCTTTAAAGGCATGAGGAGTAAAGGTTAAAAGAAAACGTTTAATTGAATTTTTTCAGTCTTTACAAAAGCTCTGTCCTTGGTTCCTGCAAGAGGGAACAATAGATAAAAGAAAGTAGAAAAGAGTGGATGGGGCAGGATGGCCTAGAAGCCCTCCGCCCCCGGTATTTTTGTATTAGTTTATCTAAGTATGTGTTCTTTTATGAAAAGTGTTGCTAATTGTAGTCATCGCATGTCAATCTGTATGTTTATGTGTCTAGTAAAGAAAAATGTTTTTCTACCTCCGGATGGTATCAATAAGCATTAATGCTAATTTAAGTTAAACTAAAATGGACATGTCCCTATAGTTATCAGCTTCCTGTTTACCTAAAGTCATTTCAATTGATGTTATCTGTTAAATCCTTCAAGAAAATTGCTTAAGCTTAACTCTGTGTAATGTTCAGTAAAAGTTTCATGAGTAATCTAGCATAGTTCTGAATAAACTAAGTATAGCAAGTGAACATCTTAATAATTGTGTGTTATAGAGTGTTACAGTGTGTATATCTGCAAACAGCCTGAGAATTTTTGTGGTAACCAAAATTCTTAGAGTTTTGCTAAGTTATATAAAGATGTTTTGTGCTCAGCAAAAATTGTGCTTTAAGGCACCTCTCCAGAAATGATAAAAAGTGTTCATAAATGTATCAATCTGAGGAATGCTGGTGTCACAGTTTACAATAGCCTATTTTTCAGTGTTCATTGAAGGTTAAAGTACCTAATGTTTTTAAGTTCTAATTAAAACTACTTAATATAATAAAGGAGACATCTCTGCTTGCTAGAAAAGATGTGTGTTTAATAAAAAAGTATAAAGAATAGAAATTCATTTTGTTGAGAGTAAAAGAAAGTAACTTCTAAAGTACAAGTGTTTATTTAAAGAGAAAGAACAGTGAATGTAAAAAGAAAGTTGTAAAAAGTTTGTGAAAGTTGATACAGTCATGCAATGTGAAATTAAAGCAAATGAGTCTCAATATCAAGTGCACAGCAAGATTAGAGTTTTGTTTTCAATTAAAAGACAAAGTTGTCTTAGACTATTAGCCTGCTCTTAATGTTGACAAATTGCAAAGAATTTTTTAATTGTTCTTATCAAAGCAGTTTCTCATGCTTAAAGTCTCAGTAAGTTCTCTGAGTATTTAAGAAAGTGAAATCTTCATATTAGAAAGACTGTAAGCCAAGTGTTGTTAACAACTAAGTAACCTGTATTTGCATTTAAGCCTTTTTTATTGTCATTCTAATTAAATACCTATAATCCTATTTAAGCAAGTACCAAAGAAACTCTTCTGACAACTTTCCAAAATCAAATTCAAAAAAGGGTACTTTTACCTGTAAGTAACTCTGATATTTTCCAGAGGGCCCCTGGAAAATATCAGAGAAATTTTCTCTTCATTAGAGAAAGTATGTGGCTAATTCGGCTTGTTTATCAATATATAATCACTTGCTTAATTACCTGGAAAGCACTGTCAAAGAGAATAATGCCAAACTTTGTTGCTAGATGCTCTGTGTTGCTCTCAGTAACTATTTTTATATTTCATAGCAGTATGTTTGTTTGCATAAGTTCAATAAGAATCTGCTTTCCTTGTAAAAAGACCAATTAAAAACACTGATTATATTACCAAGGTTTTAACTAAAATGCTATTCCCACAAAACACATGTGTAAACTCATGTTAACGGACAGCTTTAAAAAACTAAAGTTGACTTCATGGAGCCAACAAGGCCCCTTAAAAAATCTGTCCTAGTACCTTGCTTACAAGATTCCCAGCAGCCTTACCAGGTGAGTAAAGAAGGTCACTTCCTAGCAAGTGCAAAAACCTCAAAATGTCTTAGTGGTGGACTGCCCTCCTCAGCTGCTATCCCAAAAGAATTTTATAAACTAATTTTAAATTTAAAAAGTTGCTTTTTTAATATTCTCTTACATCCTAAAAACTGTCAAAGATTTGCATTCACTGTACCTTCTATTAATTTTAAAGAGCCTATGAAAATATATCATTGGCGAGTATTCCCACAAAGAATGGCCAATAGTCCTATTTTATGTCAAAAGTTTGTTGCTTCAGCCTTACTACCTATCAGAAATTCTTGGCCTCAAATGTATATTATACATTACATGGATAATATTTTATTAGCTGGTCTAAAAGCCCAAAAAGTGTTGCAATGTTTTAGTCATTTAAAGGAACAACTGCAAAAATTTAGGCTGCAACTTGCTCCTAAAAAAGTCCAAACCTTAAAACCTTATGATTATTTGGAGTTCAAGTTGTTCCCACAAACTATTAGCCAGCAAAAAATTCAAATTCATGTTAATAGTCTTAAAACACTTAATGACTTTCAAAAATTATTAAGAAATATTAATTAGCTGCGTCCATATTTAAAGTTAACTACTAGAAAGTTAAAACCTTTGTTTGATATTTTGAAGAAAAATCCTGCTCCTCTTTCTTCTCAAAAATTAACTCCTAAGGCTCAAAAAACTTTAAAAATTGTTGAGCATGCCATCCAAAAACAGTTTGTTACTTATTTTAATCCTAATAGCACGTTATATTTACTTATATTTGCCACAAAAGTTATGCCTACAAAGTTGTTATGGCAAAAACACCCAATCGTATAAGTTCACTTATCTTCTAGTCCATCTAAAGTTATTACTCCTTATTATAATGCTATAGCTAAATTAATTATAATAGAACGAAATCAAATAGTCACTTATTTAAGCATAAAACCTGACCACATTATTCAACCTTTTAATAAAAGTCAAAAGGATTAGTGAATGAAAATAATTCTAATTAACTTCTCTTGCAAGTAGGCTTTCTTGAGATTATAAATAATCACTATCCCACAAATAAATTAATAAATTTCTTACAAAAGCATGAAGTTGTGTTTCCTAAAGTTACCAAATTTCAGCCTTTAGAAAATGCTGTAACAATATTTACTAATAAAACTTCCAAAAGAAAGACAAAATATATGTCACTGAACCAGTGACTTAATGTCCCTAGTCTGTCAGCACAATTAACTAAATTAGTAACAGTTCTTGCAGTTTTTTAACACTTTTCTCAAGCATTCAATTTGTATACAATTATTGCATATACAGCTAACTCTCTACCATTATTAAAAACTGCTAGTCAAATTAGTGGTTGCACCAAAGCAAAACAGTTATTTCATCAGCTATAACATATTATTCTTCAGAAGATACACCCCTTTTATGTTGGCCATATATGTGCTCATACTGGCTTGCCTAAACCTTTATCTCAAAAAAATAATTGCATAAACAAAGCACTTATTTTTCCTGCTTTGGCAACCACACCTATTCAACAAGCTCAACTTAATCATAATAAATTCCATATAAATAGCTCTACCTTACAATTAAAACATAAAATAACTAGAGAGCAAGGCCAAATAATTGTAAAGCAATGTACAAAATGTAGTCATTTGTTACCTGTTCCACATTTGGAAATAAATCCACGAGGCTTGATACCGAATCATATATAGCAAATGGATGTCACTCATTTTAATGATTAAAAAAAAAAAAACAAAGTATATACATGTAAATGTTAATACTTGCTCAAGTTATATTATGGCTTCTTTACAATCTGAAGAAACAAGCAAGCATGCTATTGAGCATTGTCTTCAAGCTTTTGCTCATATAAAAATCCCCAAGATACTAAAAACAGATAATGGGCCTAAATACACAGGTAAAAACTTTCAAGCCTTTTGTAAACAGCTAAACATCAATCATGTCGTTAGTATTCCTTATAATCCACAGAGACAAAGAATTGTTGAGAGAGCTCATTTAACCCTTAAAAATACCATAAATAAAATTAAAAAGGGGGAATGGTATCTCGTAAAGGGGTCCCCTAGAAACATCCTTGCTCATGCTCTCTTCATTTTAAATTTTTTAAATCTGGATGATAGTGGGCGTTCTGCCACTGATCGTTTCTGGAATTCTAATACCAAACAAGACTTTGCATCAGTACTCTGGAAAGATCCACTGGACAATCAATGGCATGAACCCGACCCAGTATTGATCTGGGGACAAGGCTCTGTCTGTGTCTTCTCGCAAAAACACAATGCCGCCAGATGGCTCCCTGAGAAAATGATAAGGCAAGTTAATAGTAATTCCTCCAGGGAGACACCAATGCCCTGAGAGTCGCTTTTCTTTTGCCCTCTTACAGGATTTCAAAAGAAGCAATGGAGCATATCCTCCTCACCCTCTTTCGGCTGACGAGATTTTGCAGTACACATGGCAAGCCACTCCCAGTATCAAAAACAATGTATTGGGCTTTTGTACCTGATCCACCTATTCTATGCCCTGCAAAATGGGAAGGACCTGAAGTTGTTGTGTTTGTAAACGACACCAGGCGACTCAGATATCCCAAAATTGGTACTCCCACTTATGATACCAAGAAACTGAATTTGACAACCCAGTCTCATGGCACACCCATCTGCCTTACTGGAAAGGAGCAGCTAAAGCCTTGCATCAGCAATTTCACCACCACAGTGTTTTTCGCTGAAGACATGGGTATAATTACCATTCCTTACCCCTCCAACAAAACATGTAACATAACCAACATGATCACACCAGAAGGATGGCGTTTGTGTGATCGAGCGCCACTCCCAATGAATGACTCTATACCTTGAGAACATTGCATTGAAAGGCCACCGTCCGACTGAACTGATTTCTTAGATTTCAGTGGAGGAAAACAGCGTGGAAATTCAATTTGGAAAACAGGTCATAAAGTTTCTGCAGGGTTGTAGACATCAAAAAAGGGACACCCACAAACATATCTGTAGAAGATCAGTGCAGCCAGTGGTGGCATTACGTTTCTTCAAGGCAAAGACTATAACCTAAATACCAACACCTCTACAGTAGCAGCATGCGTAAACCCTCCCTACGCGTTTGTCAAAGGACCGCTGACACTGGAAAAGGACAATGACACTATATGGAATATAACTTGTGAGGGTTGTACAATATCTTCTTGTGTCAGTGGAGTTTGGGGAAATGATACTATTCTAAAAGTGCAAAGCCCTTCCTATATTTGGTACCCCATGAATGTTTCATCCCCCTGGTGTCCCGATGCAAGCACATGTGCATTACAAATGCTGAAATATCAGCTACAGCACCAAGGAAAACGGGCGCTAGGGCTTGTTCTTGTTGGCATTCTCGCTTTTCTTAGCATATTAACCTCTGCTATATCCACTGCTGTAGTACTAACCACTGAAGCTCAAGAGGCCACTTTTGTAAATTCTTTAGCAGCAAATGTATCTGAAGCTCTAGACCTGCAAGAAACTATTGACACAAAGATAGAGAAAAAATTACAAGTGCTAGAGCAAACTGTGTTATATCTAGGTGACCAAATTCAGATGGTGAAAATGTCTATGAAACTACACTGTCATGGCAGTTATGGAGATATATGTGTGACAAAAAAATGCCTTACAATCAGTCTCAATATCCATGGAAAAAGGTGCGTGCCCATTTACTAGATATTCCATAATAACAATGATTCTATAAATGTTAGAAAATTATATTCTTTGGTGTTGGCGTTCCAGCAAGCGCATTTTGATCCTGATGCTCAACAGGTGGCGGATAATATTGTGGCAGCCATAACATCCTGGCTCCCTTCCACACGTTCATTTTTTCAACTACTTAGTCCAATCATTATCTATGGTATCTTATTCATTATAATTTTGCTGATAGCCCCATGCCTTATCAACAAACTCCTGCAGTTCATTAGGCACCAAGTGGAATCTATCAAGATTTGTGAAATCCAAGTGCACTACCAACAGCTAGAGAATGATGAAAGAGAAAGAGACCTATATATGGCTATGCATAAACCCCACTAATATAAAGCAGATTGGACAGTCAAAGACGGGTAAGAATGGCAAGGAAAGTACCAACCTAAGACAGGGCACAGACCATTGCTGTCTGTGTACCAATGACGGGTAAGGGCCTTCCTGTGCTATATCAACCTAAGACAGGCGCACTCTGCACTGTCTCCCTAGTCCATAAAATAAAATTAAGAAGGGGGACCTGTGGGGAGCCGGATATGCAACAGCCATAGTAACTCCATCTTACGTTGTAGCAGCCTAACAGCTGCACAGATTATCTTTGTTTGATTGCTACGTCATTTCCTCTTGGCCATGAGTTAAGTTTTGTATTCTGAGTTAAGTTTCATGTTCTTCAGTGTAGCAT